>JAUPMG010289017.1:0-17695 GCA_031762675.1 Pachysandra terminalis | reverse complement strand
ACACGATCCAGAATAGGGGAACATGAGTGAATCCATATTATTTTAGGTTTACTCATGTTGTTTGTTTTATTTTTTTTCAGATGACAAGAGAAAGAAGTAAACCGAGAAAGCTGACATGGATTGGGTAGCGTACTCTAATAGATGTATGTGAACAAATTAATCTAGAATTAAACATTAATTCTTAAAGTGTATAAATTTTTATTCTAGACGTATATAATTACTTATATCTTACTATAACTGTTCAGGACTTCTGCCTATGATTCAGTTTGGATAACTACTCTCGAATTTTAACATTTTAACTGAAAAACTTATGAACTCGAAAATTTGCGATCAATCGTGACACGGCGTTTACCTCAGCGCTGACGTTAGACCCGATAACTATTGTTCTTGAGATTCCGTACTTTTCAGACTTTTCTTCTTACGGAAGTTAGGATTTAAAAACCCTTCTACTAATTTACAGTATTATCCCTCCCTTAATTTCCACTTTTACCCTTATTATCCCAAAAAACTACGAAAATAACCATAAATTAGATTATATATTCGGATGAATTAGAGGAAGTAAGTAAAATGTCAACCACGCTTCAGTTGGTTATAAGCTCCAGGGGTATTAAAGTAATTTAAGTGGAGATATGGGTATTTTTGTCAACTAGGTCTCATTATTGTCAGGTGCAGCTGGCCATGTGCAGCTTGCCATGCTAGCTGGTCCATTCAGGAAATCCAAAGCGTTCCAGAGGCCTCCCCAGCTAAGCAAATGACGTAGAAGATAACGGTAACGGACTCCATTCTTCGGATATTCCGTTTACGTGTAAACATTCCGTTAGTAAAACCCAACCAGGGTTAGCAGGAGCTGAGCCGTGGTTCGACGACGATGTTGACCGCAGATGAGCCGCCCCATGCCCCATCCAGTGTCCCCATAGGCCAAAGGAATGATGACCAGCCTGACCAGGCGATTTACTCATGCCAGCTCGCTCACTTCTACGCTTGGTTAGATTCGGCTTGGACTATCACACTGTGGTGGAGTCATTAGGAAGGTTTAACTTTTGGATCGTTTTTTGAAAACAAAAAAAAAAATTGGATCGGTTCGATCCAGTCATTGAATTGGTTGGATCAATCTGATTCAGTCATTAGATCGGATCGGCAGATCCAAACCGATCCTTGAAACCATAATCATTAGAGCACTTAAAATAATTAATAATTTAATTATTAGTGACTCCAAATTGATTCAGGGGCTTTGAAGTGAGATCTTGTTAGGTTTATCCCTCTTCTATCTTATCTCTTATTTTCTCAACCGAGATCCCTATCAATACAAACGTGTTGTGGTACAACCAAATTCACCCTCTCTAGGCATGTTAATGGGTTAGATTCAAATCCAATAACAAAATTTGAATATCTGAATCCGATTTGATATCCTACTAATTATGTATCATATAATTTAAATTAGAGTTTGATTAAAAACTCGGATATCCGAATCCGATCCGATAAGTTTTTGGCTTTTGCAATTTGGCTTTTATACTTTTCGATTTAGATATTTAATTTAACCTACCTAATAATTTTTAGATAATTAAAAAATCATGCACAATCAAGACTTCATAATTTATATAATGTGCCTTTTATATTTTTAGGTCCTTAAGTACTTAAATAATTAATAATTTAATAACATTAATATATAATATAATACTTAAACAATAAAAAGACAAAAATCTCTTTTAAATAGACATTAAAAGGGTAGATGTACTTCATGTGCTTTTTATACTTAAAGAATAAATCATATTCTTTTTATATTTTTAGGTTTTTAAATATTTGAACACTTAATTGTTATTATATTTAAAAAATAATGAAAAATAATATCTTTAAGGACTTTAGATTTTAGTACTTCTTTACCTTTTATATTTTTAGGTTTTGAATATATATATATTCTTCCTATTTTCAATTATATTTTTATTCTCCATTGTTTCATTCCTTCAACCTTTTCAAATTCCCATTTTAAGATATATCTCTTTTCAAACAAGTTGTATGGATTGTTTCTTTCAATTGTTAATCTTTTTTCTTTTTTTTCTTTTTCAATTTACCCTAGCTATTCGTTTCCATTTTTATTATTCAGATTATTCTCCCACATCTTTTATCCTGTTGGCATCATATACATGAAATTTGGAAAGTCAGGTATGGTATTAATAGAAGAAGGAAAAGAAGCTCTACAAGAATCCTTCAAGAATAGAAGGACCAAGAAATGAGTAATGATGTATATTGGAATGAAAATCAGCTTTGGTCTATAGTGTTGTCTGCGCTGTGTCTGATTAGTTTAAAAAATAACTCCCAAGTGTGTTTTCACCCAATCATAAGCCATTCCACAGCGTAGACAACACCGTATACCACAACTGATTTTCTTTCGTAGAGTGTCTACGGTTTAGACTGTCTACGCCGTGATCTACGAGTAGAAAATCAGCTGTGGTCTATGCTGTGGAGTGGCCTGTGATTGGGTGAAAACACACTTAGAGTTATTTTTTAAACCAATAAGAGAGCCACCCCACTGCGTAAACAACACTGTAAACCACAGCTGATTTTCATCCCCTTCTACTACTTTTGTTATAATATTCTTCTTTGACTCGGTAAGCAATAAAATTCTCTCCAACCCTAATTAGATTTACCCTTTTCCTCCAAAATCAAATTTCTAAGGTTGCAACCCTTGACGAGCACAAAGAAGATATCACCTGCTCCAAACCAAAACATCAAATTTCAATGTCCTCAAGTCATTTTATATTAGAGAGTCAACCTGTTCAAGGTTAAACATATCTTCAGTTGCCCATCACCAACCAGAATCATCTTGACGTCTTATAAGATAAAAAGGAAAAAGAGAGGATCCAAGGTACTACCCACTATTGATAGACCTTAAGGATGGCCACTCATACGGAAAAAATAAATAATATATATAATAGACCTTAAGGATGGCCACTCATATGGAAAAAAATAATAATAATACATATATTTATTTGATTAACAGATTTTATTGAATTTTTTATTAGTTTTTATCTATTGATGTTTTATTTTCATTCAGAGGTTTAAATAGCTTTTTTTTGTTATTTATTTATTTTTTATCTATTGCTATTATGATCCAAAGTCTACCAACTCTTTAGAATTAAGAACTATAGAATAATCGTAAATAAGTAAACAATAAAAATAAAAAAAAACTTATAATAAAGATGTGAAAAGAGAAATGAATTTTAATTGATGTTTTATTTTTTATCTTTTATTCTATGATTAAATTTAAAAATTTAAATATTTAATAGTACATTATATTTTCGAAAAAAATGAATATTGGTAATATTAAGGTTTTTTTTATAGTAGTGAATGTAAATTATAAATTAATTTTAGATTAATTTTATAATATTTTCTTAAATTTATAAGTAATTAACTGATAATTTCACTTATACATTGACGTTTTTTTTTTTTTTTTTTTGGATCTCTTAACTTATCAAACTAGATCATTGTGTGAAGCTACCTTAGCATTCTGTGAGAATAACTAAAAGGGGCCAGATAACCAACTCTAAAACGTTTCGGTTCAAACCCCGTTAACTAAAATAAAACGGTTGAGAGTCAACGTTGACTGACAGTGCCACCGACTCACGCCGGTGGTCGGTGCTCGTGACTGAAGAAGAGACTCTTGTCTTCGACTCTTTGACCAAACAGAAGAATAATAAGTTCGTGCTCGGAAACAATAATAAGTTGTTTCCCACCAATCATACACGGGCACGTGAAGTCGAAAACAACTTTTAAAAAGAGTATGATGCAACGTGTCGGAGTATTATTGGATACGTATTACACAGTGAAAGATTGGTAGTTTCATTGGACCCGCCAAGAATTGCACTCTTAATAACATTTGTAGAAAGAGTACTGAGTTGGGCCAGGCCGAACTAGGCATTCTAAGTATAATAAAGCCAGATCGACCCAGCCCGGCCCATCCAATTGCCATCCGTACATTCAACACAAAAAGATGGGATTCTATATATGGACCCAGCCCGACCCATCCAATTGTCAGAAACCTATAGATCGACCCAGCCCGGCCCATCCAATTGCCATCTGTACATTCAAGAATCATCTATAGGTTTCTGGTATTGATGGAGGACTAGGAACTACTTGCTGATCCTAAGATTGTACTGTCAAAAAAATAAATCAATAATAACCCCTTGCTCTTACTTACCCATAGAGATTAAAAACCACTAATCCTCTCAATAAAAGAATAATGTCAATGAGCCATTTCCAAGAAAACTGAAAGACCATGTGAGAGAACTGAAGAAAGGGGGTGTGGAGCTTAGAATGTCTAGAAATGAGGAACCTCAGACAGATCAGAGTACGGAGAGATTAAAAATAAGGAAATGGTGCAGGCACAATAATCATCAGTCATTCTTTCTGGTGCAAACTTAGAGGTAGACCATAACTACTGTCGACCACCCACCGTAGTACACGTGTCATGCTTGTATCTGGCATCGGGCCCACCTATCCATTGGGTCCCCAGGTAGATCAATCTGCTAACCCATCACTTGGTCAAATATTGTTAATCTGATCAGATATATAAATAGGTAGTAGTGGATTCAAACCAAAAATGTTGGACCAAGGCAAGGAGATCTCTTTAGGTGGGATAACAGCCAATAGCATGTGCACCCACATATGTTTGACACTGCTAGTGTGGGTAGTGATCAAGGGGAACTTAAGATTCTTTCTTAGGATTTGTAGAATATGTAATGGGCTACATTTGGCTGTATGAAGCAAACTGTTCTAGTTGATGTGTACCACATGAGACCAATAAGAAAGAGAGAGAGAGGTATATGATCTGATCCATGGACAGAGAGATGGTCACTCACATGGGTTTGCATGATAGGAAAGAGAAATGAAATCCCCTCAAGCTTAGGCTGTTATTTTGTCCTTAGTTTGTGATCAGTTGTTTTGGAGTATTGATTCAGTTTCCCTCCTTGTCTATATACCTATCTGGTATGGTTAAGTTTGTGTTAGAATTTGGGAGACTCAATAGAAAAATAAGGAAATGGCAGAAAACAAGTCAGAGCAGAGTTATGATTGGAGGTGAAAGACAGAATTAACAAAAAAAAAATGGAATCTCTCAGAGATTTGTTGTAGGTATATGGATGAGGAGTTTGAGGAGGGAGCTTTTTTTAGCTTTTCTTTCACCTATAAATGTATTCCTGTATTTTCATCTGCATATTTTCTTTAAAAAGCTAGTTTTTGAGTGAGAAAGAATTGTGAGGACTACGCACCTTTCCCTTTCTAAGGCTCCATCGTTATCACCCCCACACTCTTCTTATCTTTCTGTCTTCTGTCCTTTGTGCAGTTCGAGGTTGATGATGCTCCATTGTAGCTTCTTAGCATCCTTGTCATTAGAAGCTGTGAAGTTCTGCATTGTAGTATATCATTAATATATGATGCTACTGTTTTTGAATTCAAGGGCTTCACAGAGTTGTAATTCATGACTTGTATAAGTGGCCAGTAACAGAATTGCGTCAATAGCCTGAGCCTACCAACAATGTTAACAGCCTAAGCTGTGGCAAAGTTTGGCTTGTTTTTCGCCACTTGGATCTGTCTGGTTAGACTAAAATTTAACCATGGTCACAACCACATTGGTGCATTTCAGCTCCCATGTGATTCCATCAATAATTCTGTACTGGAAGACCTGGCTGGAAAGGACATCCTTTATAGCTTCAGTTTCATGGTAGAATGGAACAAAGTCTGATATGGAAAGTGGTAATATTAATTATCAAATAAATCTAATAAATGCATGCCGTACACCTTATTCTTTTCCCTAAACTAATGTTGTAACTATATTCATTATTGTCATATTTTCTAAATTTTAAGATGATTTTTCTTTTCACTATTATTTTCATCATCCTACTGCTTTGCATGAACAGGATAACAGTAAAGAATCTATCCTTCAGCAGGTCCTATAGACATGGTTGAACACTACAGTAATTAGATATTCAGCTGGTCCCATGGACAGGGTTGAACACTACTGTAACTAGATATTAAGCTGTTTTTGTTAAAAGGACTGGATGATAACTATTGAATATCCTTGACAACAGTTCAACAAAAAATGAAGAATTCTCTTAGGAAACTTACTCGACATAGGCTGGTACATGCTTAAAAATCAAATGGATCTTCTCAGTTAAGCCAAAGCTTTCCAGCTGCCTAATCAGGGTCCAAATTCATGGCTGCCTGCAAAACATTGACTAGCCAATCTAAATGGAAACTGTTGTTCAGAACTTCAATTTCTTTTTATTATATACAGACTCTGTCAAAGAACTGGAGCATCTTCAAAGAATACGCCAACCTGGTAAATATTCTCAAGATCAAAAGAAGATTATGAAATTGAAGTAAAAAATTTCATGGCCATGGGATTACCAAGCATGATAGGCTACAACAAGCAAGCAAGACAGAAACCATCAAAAGAACCTTACCATCCAATAACACTACTAGGATTCTTGAGACTGATAAAACAAAAAGATGATCTCCAAGGCATTTCACAAAACACACCAATACACTGGATTGGGTTGGCAAATCCACAACGGCTGATCCACCATTCTTAAAAGTAGAACTATCCCATCAAAGTCGATCTAAAACTTTTGGTTGTTCAGATGGTGATCTGGAATGGCTAGATTGTGATGCTGGAGGTTCACAAAATGCCCATGATTTCCCCTCACTCCTCTTCCTCTTCCTCTTCCGACATCAATAGTTGGAGTTGCCACAATTCTTGGTGCAGTCTTTTTGGTCATAAAAGATACAAATATGAATCCAAGGTCCATCGCTTTGTTCTTGATATACAGACCAAAGGTAGAAGCAATCGAGTTTCTAATAATCAATGCTACAGTCCCGACCAAGTCAAGAACGCAATAGAGTACTGGGGTTCAAGTTCCCCACTATTCAGATTGCCGGTTTCAAACTCCCCAGATTCTGTTCAAAGAGCCTAATAGAATTATGGGTGTTGAAGACACCACTAGTCTGTTTGTTGGCATTATAGTTAGAGATTCCCTGATATTGTTTGGACAGTTCAATAGGATTGCTGTTGCTAGGAAGCTTATATTGCTGTGAATACTTGTGCCCAATCCCAACCCTTCATTGTGGACAGGGAAACTGTACCATTGGTGGCAAACATAGAACGACTTAACGTGTTACTAGGCCATGGTGGGGGGAAATCAGCGAAAGGATCATCAAATCTGGCATCAGACTGCTCTCCCGAGTTCTAATTGTGCTTCTCATCCAGTAGATGGGCAAGGCCAGATGATGTACGACGAGATCATTCTATCTAAACTGGGACACGTGACAAAACAATTTGCTGACTAGATGCAGGAAGTATCGAGGAAAAAGATTGTGTACAATTAACTGGGTTTGGCTGCATAACCAGCACAGTCTGCATGGAAAATAAATTGGTTGTAGAAGATTGGAGAGAAATGGCAGATCCTTTTGTTATTGGACCCAAAACTTTGTTCCATGCTGGAGTACTCTTTGTCCAAGAAGAGACAACCTTACATGTTTTCTTCAACTGTTCGAAATGGAGTGCATTGGCCACAGGAAATGTTGTACATCAGGAGTTCCAAAATCTGGCAGTCACTTTTCTTCGATCTGAGACAAATGAGGAAAACAAATACCCAACTTTTTTTTTATCAGTAAAATTTGTATGACTACAGGAAGAAGTAGAAGTAAAGAAAAAAGGGAGGAAACAGGAAGCAACAGAGTAAATCATGGCAGTGATACCTAAGAATATGTTTCAGAAAGAACATAAGAATGTTGAACTGCTGAACGAACAATCATTGGTCAATTAGTAGTGTGGAAGGACACGCTCAGCAGCAAATTTTCGGGAGTGAGAATCGAGTTTGGATCCCAAGTGTACACATAAATATTGGGAGTGAGAATTTTAAATACCGGAACCGGTAGCCAGACCGGTTCCGGTCCGGATCGCCGGTACGGACCGGTACCGGCCGGTCCGGAGCCGGTACAGAAAACAAAAAAAAAAAAAAAAATTTTAAAATATCAGATCTCGCCGGACCGGACGGACCGGGTCGCCGGACCGGACGGACCGGGTCACCGGACCGGTGGGATCGGAGGAACCGGTCGCCGGACTGCCGGCTGTCAGTATCAGTCGCCGTACCGGAGGGATTGCCGGACCGGTCACCGGACGGGTCGGATCGATGGAATCGGTCAGCGGATCGGACGGACCGGCCGTACCGGTCACCGGACCGCCATCCATAACCCAGCGATACAAAGGCTTGTATCGCGGGTTGGAACCGGACCGGTATCGGCCGATCCTTGAAACCATATCAACATTGGGTTGTTTGCAAGATTTCAAGCATGGCATGCTTATCAGGTGTGCAAACAAGATCAACCAGGCATAGCAAAGCATTCACTCTTACCTTCCAAAAGACACTCCCAAAAACAGATTACCAATTTATTTTCTTTTCTGGGTCTTCACCTATTTGAACAATCCTGCAATCAGAAGAAGATCCGTCATTCAAAAGGCAGTTGGAACTACCTCCAAAATGCTGTACAATAACCGGCCAGCTACCCATAAGTTTATAAACCAGGATTCGTCTTAAAGGTTAAGCCAAAAAAACATCATACAAACATCATAGTTACAAGAGGAGGATCAATTGAACAAAAAAGAAAGAATTAACCAAATTTAAACAAAATCTGGTCACTCTTTGGTTCAAAAACATGAACTCGATGTTCCCACCGAGCTTGCCATCGAAGCAGAAGAACTTGAAGAATTCTGTAACCAAAAATGGATTCAAAGTTCTACTCCATCCTCATACGTTGGAACTGAAGTCCTCGAAGACAGCATTTATCATCACAATCTGGAAAACGCAATGAAGCCCTAAGCAATGGAATCAGGTTAAGATGGAGAACTGTAGCAGAAACACAGTTGCGGATCACTGTTGCGGAGCACTGTTCATCATTGTCCATACTCATCACAAATTATAAAACTCTTTGGACTAAAGAAAAGTTCTTAGATTATATTGCTGCAACACTTCAAGGTGATATGTTACAGTGGTTACGTCAATGGGAAAATCCGACAAAGACAAAAAGCAAGAAATTTTAATTCCTTTGACGATATGCTTGCTAGTTTTTCCACCTTAATTAAAGAAAATTTTGTGGATATACTGGAGAACAAAATCTTCAACAAGATGCAAATTACATACTTTTGAAACTCGAATTATGTGATATTTGTAAATTTGAAGAATTTGTTGAAACATTTAAGAAGTATTATTTCCAGATAGAACCTCCTGGAAATATACACTGGTTAGCACAATTTTTTCATAAACTCCCTAACCCATGGGATTAATTAGCTCTTAAAAATTATCCTGACTGGTTAACCAAAATAGGTAAACCAGACAATTTAGGCTTAAGAATAAACTATGTCTTAACACTAATTTCAGATCAATGTCTCAACCTGAAAGCTAAAAAACAGGTTAGACCAAATATTTAGGCCTCGTTTGGCTGTCATTCTAGATCGTGAACTCGTTCCAAAAAACAATTCCCTAAATTCATTCTGGGAACTAATTTTGAAGGCTTGTTGGTCACGTTTGGTCAGCATGTAATGATATGAGTTCCAATCTACTATAGATGTTTGGTTAACATGTACCAAATGAATTCTGACCAAATTTTCTAATTTTTTTCTTTTAATTATAATTATTTTCATATAATTCATAGCCACGCATAAGATTTGCACACTTACATCCTTTTAAATGTGATAATTGCACTCCAAAATAATCTAGAATGGAAATAGTGTATTTACAAGCTTGCCATTTCTCACTTTATTTACAAGTTTTCCACTGCAAAAACTCAACTCATTCCTAAAATCTAAAATCAGGGTTGGAAATGATATTGTGATGAAGGGTATTTTCTCATTCTCATTTTGGGAGAACTCATTCTGCCTTTGCTAACCAAATGATGATTTATCTGTGAGGACTCCTTCCATCGACTGGAACTCATTCCAAGTCAAGGAATGCATTCCCAAAATGGCAGACAAAGGAGGCCTTAGATGTTTGTAATTGAGAATTAACTTCTTTTATTTCACTTTGTGTAGTTATATCTTCAGTTGTACAGACTGAATGACATCTGTTCTTCCCACCATCAAGGAGTGGAGAAGTTTTTATCTCCATATCTTGGATAAATATGTCACTAATTACAAAACTACTAAATAAATGACATCTCTCTCTCTTCACAGTGCACGATAGTTCTATGAGATGAGCCAAATTGCTACTTCCAGCTTCCTACAACTCTTAAATTAGACAAGAACAATTGAAATTCATCTTAGAAGACTAATTTTACTGTTTGCAGTTACACACAATGTTCACTCTTTGAAGTTGTCATTGTAATTATGGAAAATGCATGTTTAGTGCTATATCGTAAATCGATGGCAGGAATGTAATCTGTGTACGATGCCAAATTTCGGCCAGCCTTTCTTTAGGCTTTTCTTCTGAGAATGAACTTGAGTGAGGCACACCTTGCACCCCAAACCATCAGTTCTCCTATAGGTTGTATGAGGCTCTTGTATAATCCTACCACCTCAAAGACACCCCAAAAGTAAAAAACAATAAAGGGGCAAAAATATGAAAAATATTAAACTTTTAAAAGAAAATACTATGTCCGATTAGGTAAGCCGGACAAGGAGACTTATGAAGGACAAGGAGGTGTCCAGCCTAAGGGATTGGACATGCCAAAATTCAAAATTAAACAAATAGTTATCAAATTGTGTTGACTTAGCTCTGGCAATTTAATGTACACCGAGGACAAAGATACCCAACTGAATAGTCCCCAATATCAAACGCCTTATATTACCAAAATTCATTCTGCCTGACACATAGTGAACATGATCTGAGATTTGCATAACATAGCTAAAAATCTCTTGTTTAGATGTCCAAATGATCCTTAATCATAAGCTTAATTCACAAACTCCACTAATGTCAGAATTTTCAGATTTTCCATGTGAAAGTAGATTTTGACTAATTCTCCATTGACTTCATGAAGAAATTCCGCATGACCTTAAGACTCAAGTTTGCAAATTTTCTTTATATTCATTAAAAAAAAATGACTAGTTTGTCATTTAATTCTCTCTATGGATGCCTGGGAAAGTCGCCCCTCTCTAGTCCAATTAAAGAAGACCCCCCTCCTTTTCGCTTTAGGGAGATTACAATTTCTACTGCCAATACTAGACCCAATCCTACGATGATGATTAGGCCTATTAGATCAATAGCTATGATGGCTCCGATAATCAATGACGCTATTTTATGATTCTAATTGGGCAAGGTGGCATTGAGGTTCATGTCAAACCCTAAAAGGAGTAATAAGAGGGTGTGAGGGTGTAGCAAAGCGGGAAAATCCTCGGGGTTGTTAACTAACAAGAACAAGGCATGAATTCATTTGAAGTTGTACATGGTCACAAGCCTAGACTACCTATAGATCTCATCCCTATGTCTGTCACATCTAGACCTTCAAAGTCTGCAGAGTCTTTTGCACATCACATTCATGAGTTGCATAAAGAGAGCAGACAAAGAATAACAGCAAATAATGAAAAATACAAACTGGCAGCTGATTCTCATCATAGGTCTAAAGATTTTATAGTCGGGGATTATGTGATGATACGCCTAAGGCCTGAGCGTTTACCATAAGGAACTGCTAAGAAGCTACAATCACGCAGTGCAGCACCATTAAAACTCTAGTAAACTCAATAAAATACTGATCTGATAGTGTTTTAGAGTCTAAACATTTTCTGCAGATCCAGGTTAGGGTATTTGACCTTCTAATTGATTTTGAATGAACCCTATACTAATTAGGAAGTCCCTACTTCCTTTAGATCCAATGTTCTTGTAGTTGAATGACCTTTTTTGCACTTCTTGGTTGTGATTTATCTTAGGAATCGACTTTTAATGCATGATTAGAAGATTTTGGACGATTTATTGTGTGAACAGCTAGTTGGATTTATTTGAATTATTTGTTTATATTCTGAAAACTGATCTCTAATCACCATATTACACTGCTTTCATGCATGCTGCATCAGGTACTTGGATTGCACCTTGTGTGAGGTTGCTTCTTAGTTTCTCTTTAAGAAACTTACGTTTCGACAGTGATAAATACTATTACCCAACATCTTCAAGCTGCTAAGTAGGTTGAGATTTTTCCTGCCACATCAGATTGACCTATCTGAGCCTTGAGCTCTGAGTTTTTCATCACATGGGATGTTTTCTCATAGAGCTTAATATGTGCTCTTCTAGACCCCCCTCACTAGACTGGGTCAAGTTACTCAATGGGAGCAACCTAAAAAGGAGATATCTCACTCCTTCAAAAAGGCGTGGAAAAAAACGCCATGGTTTAGCCTTCCATTAAAGAAGAACTTCTTTAGAGACTCGATATCAGCTACTAATTGTCCATCACTAGTACTTAATAATTTTATCTCCCTCTTTAAGCCACTTAACACTATATTATCTTTTCCAACATAACTCTATCCGAGTTGGTATAAAAAAAACTAAGTTCTTGACAATTTAAAGAGAACCAGACAGTTTGATATCAACAAAAGGCTATTAAAATGACATTATCTGCCTAAGATTCATACCTCCAGAAAGAGCTGAGATTTTGCCGCTAAAGTAAGTTTCTATCAGTCAGGTAAGTATTTTCAGCAAGTTAAATTTATATTCTATCGGTTAAGTATATATGCCAAATAATGAAAGAGGATTTACTCAAAAACTCTATGGACCAACTACATGCAGCATGTGTTATTTTCTCGAAGTAAGAACATTATCAGACAGTATTAGTATATTTAATTCATTTATAAGAAATAAGCAGCAGATTGTTTTGCTATATGTATAAAGAGCAACTATCAATTTATGGTGTTTAAAGTTTCCTACCTTGTTGAAAATGTGAATTAATTTCCCTACTGAAACCTATTCCGGGTTTAACTGCCTTACTGGTATTCACTAGTGATTTCTATTGAATATTCTAGATGAAGTCTAAATGAAGACCAGATTGCTCCTAATCATTGCAACTGAAACAATGCATTCCAAGATTTACAAACATTTCCAAATCCAAAAAGCTAGCCCATCCATGCCCTCAAAAGTTCTTCTCAATCTCTCCATCAAAACCTAACTTTCGAAAGATTCCAAATTCAGAATGCATAGTTACCTCCATGTCAAATTTTACTTTGTTACCTATCAATCTTCATCGCACTTAATCAAGAATCAAGAAATAGAAGATGAATGCAAGAATATGATGAGAGGCAAAGACAAAAACTCAATTACAAATTTACAAGAGCTACAAAGAAATTCCTAATTGAATGTTGTGTCATCACAAGACAGATTGAATCAACAAATGTAAATTGATTGAGATCACCAATTCTGCAACTGAAACAAATCTCTGAATTGCCTACCATCACCTTAATCCCATTGGGCACTTTAGTCGATCCACGGACCTTCACTGAGTTGAGCCTCCAAGCGAGGCCAGGACCTTCGGATCCAATACGGTCGAGGAGATGGTAGTCTTGGAGAGGCTTCGAAGCTGTGACATCATGAACAGTCCTTTCGATCACAGCTGCTGTTTCCGCAGAGGTTGAGTTAGGGTTTTTCATGTTTGGAGCCATGGATGAGAAAAGCTCCGAAGCTCGGATAGAAGAGGGATTTTCAGTTTGAGAGGGAAGAATATAGTTTCGGAAGAGTCCCTGAATTTTACTGATATTATGCATGCACCCTTGGAGATGTATGAATTACATAAGACAAACTTGCTTTCAATTATATTTCAGAAGGAAGTCTCAAAGTTGTAAACGGAATGATCTGAACCATTTAACTTATAGATATTTGGGGTATTTCCCTTTTACTGATTATTTGCTCATGTTTCATGATCATCAGCATTCCATTCTAAATTACAAGACCTGGTTGTAAGTTATTGCTCAGAATTTTGGTACAGTTCATACTCAAAATGCCAGTGAGGAAATTATCCAATAACTGAATTGATCTTGATGACTTGAGATCCATTGTTTCATATAAGTTTATACATAGAAAATAACACATACAAGCATATGATGATTAGTTTCAGGCAGTTGGGGAAGAAGCTTGCACAGCAATGCCACACAGACACATCTCTTTGCATCCTTATGTATCCATCCTCTCCCCATGAATTTTCACCGACCACTACTTAGTTCCATCATCAGTTGCTCCGTAACCAACGGCAGTAACACCATGGTCTAGGTCAGTACCACATTCTTCGGTACCGTTGGCGACAGAAACAGGTTGGTTCGCAACAGCTTTGAGCTGTGCTTTCTCATTATTCGCAAGCACATCTTCGTATCCATTAATCTTGGCTGCATTAGAGGCTTCCTTCTTTGCATTGCAACTTCCATCAACTCCCTTGTATGGGTAGGTAGGTAGCTTCAGTTGTGACACCATGGTTGTGTTGGATGAATTCAAAGGCATTATCCATGAGACCACCTTCACAGCCTTAGTGTCACAATCCACCAGCTCCTGCTCAGACAGAGAGACTAACTTACCAGTTGTGAGCTGTGTAACTCCTTCCATCGCAACCCCCCAACAGCATCCTACAGTTTGATAATAACATGTTAGATATTGTAAGCTAATACATCTTAGGTATTCATGCTACTCCTGCAGCTAAACAAGATTGAATTGCATTCTTGGTGTGCCGCGAAAGGTGTTCTGATTCAGACTGGACGGCCCATGTTCGCGCCGTGAAGGTATTTATCTAAATTATCATAACAAGTTAATTAAGACTCCTAGTATGCTACTTCTTTTAGCTTATATTCTAACCTTTTATGTATGTATTTTAATTTGAAACAACAAACTACCACTAATTTATTACAAGTTTGTTCTTTCCTTTGTCTTTGGTCTTCTGATTGAATTGGCTTGGACAATTCAGACCAAGTCAGCATGTCCATGTCAACATAGTTTTACCGGTACGTTACACATGAGACTACATGTATACCCAGCTGGGTATTCAAGGCATTCAATAAGATTATTCTGAAGCAAATCTGGATCTATAAATTCTGAAGAAGCTCAAATATTTAAGTGTGCCTTCTCATTCATTCATTCAGTCTCACAACCTTGCTTGTCCCAAATTTTATCATCCATGGCATCGACAACCCGGTTTCGATACATTAGCCTGTCTTTGGTGTTCATTCTGGGAGTTTTGGCTACTCAAGCCAT
The DNA here is from genome assembly GCA_031762675.1 of Pachysandra terminalis. Lineage (NCBI taxonomy): Eukaryota > Viridiplantae > Streptophyta > Magnoliopsida > Buxales > Buxaceae > Pachysandra > Pachysandra terminalis. Next base: position 2,495 of record JAUPMG010289017.1, on the reverse strand, counting down.
GTCAAGAACTCTCCACAAAACCTCTATGTTAGAGAAGCATGAGCAATGGATGGCTCAATATGGGCGTGTGTACAAGGATTCTGTAGAGAAGGAGACGCGTTACAAGATATTCAAGGACAATGTAGAACACATAGAATCCTCCAACCATAAAGGGGACCTGCCTTTTAAGCTTAGTGTCAATGAATTTGCAGATCTAACGAACGAAGAATTCATGGCATCTAGAAATGGATATAGGGTGAAGCCAGTGTCATCCTGGCAAGCAATGTCGTTTAGGTACGAAAACACAACCGGTGCACCCTCTAGTATGGACTGGAGAAAGAAAGGTGCTGTAACTCCCATCAAGGACCAAGGCCAATGTGGTAAGAAAAAGCTTGTTTTACACATTAAGAAATTGAAAAATCTTCTTTCAATACTGTAGTTAACTGTTTTTTTTTTTCAATATCTAGGCTGTTGTTGGGCGTTCTCGGCTGTCGCAGCCATGGAAGGAGTCAACCAACTCACAACAGGTAAGTTGATCTCTCTATCTGAGCAAGAGTTGGTTGATTGCGATACCAGCGGAGAAGACCAAGGCTGCGAGGGTGGTCTCATGGATAACGCCTTTGAATTCATCCAACAAAACCGTGGTCTCACCACAGAGACTAATTATCCATACAAGGGAGTCGATGGAACTTGCAACACCAAGAAGGCAGCCTCCGATGCAGCGAAAATCAATGGTTATGAAGATGTTCCGGCTAACAATGAGAAGGCACTGCTGAAGGCTGTGGCAAACCATCCAGTTGCTGTTGCCATTGATGCTGAGGGATCCGATTTCCAGTTTTACTCTAGCGGTGTATTCACCGGAGAATGTGGCACTGATCTAGATCATGGTGTCACTGCTGTTGGTTACGGAACAACCGATGATGGAACTAAGTACTGGTTGGTGAAAAACTCATGGGGAACTACTTGGGGAGAGGATGGATACATAAGGATGCAAAGAGATGTTGATGCTGAGGAAGGCCTTTGTGGAATTGCCATGCAAGCCTCTTACCCCACCATGTAGAAGCAAAATGAAGAACAGAAATGGTTTAATGTTCATTTTTCTGTGTTTATGTACATGTTTGTGTGTAATTCTGAATATCACCCTTGCTTGTATTACCCTTTTCCATGTATAAGTTATAATGAAAACTAATATACTACTAAAATGCTTTTTCACTGATTTTTTGTTCCATCATCAGTTTGTCACTTTCCATTGTTCAGTTTGATCTCACTGTTTTCTGTAATTTAGGAACTTATTATAAAAAGGTTAGAATTTTTTAACCTTCCAAGATCCTTGTGTACATAAATTGCAGAAGCTGTATCAGAAACCAAATTGATTCAATAACATGGGACATATCTTCTTGTTGCTTGCTCTGTTCCTTGCACTGGAAATCATAATATGGGGTAATTTAAGAGCATGCACAAAGGTTTGCAGTTAAAAGTCTTCTCCGACGTCATTAGGAAATGTCGAGGATTTAATGTCAATTTTCGATGAATATGGTAATAGTGACAGTTTATTACAAACCTTATTTATCTGCAATATTCATCATATAGGAGAGAACTGATCAAACAATAGATTTCTTTCCTCTGAAAACACATCATTCACAGCAATAACAGAACTGATTGAGAATAAATTTCAGTTCCATATATCAGCAGCATTATCATGAGTTGATCCTTGCCTTTTAAAAAATGAATAAAAAAAATCTTCAAGAACTACAATTCAATTCACTGGAATATAATGGCCTTTAGGCAGAATCATAGTTATACAGAAAGAAAATCATTATATCGAATTGAGATTACACATCTATACTCGACCAGGGCAACAAATTTACTTTCAGGGGACATATTAAGTAAAAAATATGTAATTTACACCAAAAAAAGAAAGAAGGAAAAGTGCTAAGAACAGTTAAGTGCTATTTGTTAAGAAGAATCAGATGTATACACGAGTAAATTGATGCATGGATTTCATGACTGTTTATTTTCCAAAACTCTGAAATTCCAAGGATTAACCATGATTGAAAACATTGCCATGTTCAATTTATATCAACCAAAAATTTATATTAAAAAATGGAAATGACTGAATAGATCCAGCGGCAGTTACAGGACAATGGGAAGAAAAAAGGAAAAAGGAAAAGTAAATTTGAAGGGTAAATGCCTCTTTCTTCTAACATATTCAAGCCTAAGATCAAAATGTCATGAACCGCGTGATCACATAAAGGTTTCTTTTGAGAGTTATGTCGACTCTGCACAAGCAAGGTTGTGAGCATGAGTGCTATGTGATCCAGCTAAGGGAGCTGTCAGGCTGTGACATAACGCTCAATCATCAGTTACCAAAGTTGGACTGTTTGAGCAGCTCTCAATTTGATGAAGTTCTAATAGCTTCTTTTCTGGATTGCAAAGCCCTGTGTCAAAAGAGAGAGAGAGAGAGAGAGAGAGAGAGAGAGAGAGAGAGAGAGAGCTCGTATGAGCGTCCCTGAGAA
>JAUPMG010289009.1:0-17696 GCA_031762675.1 Pachysandra terminalis | reverse complement strand
TCTGGAAATACTTGCATGCAAAATTTCCATATACATATTGTTAAGGCAGTTTAACAATTTGTTTGATATTGGATCATTTATTTCTATTTGGTGAGAGGAATTTAGTTGTGCACTTGATTGGGAAATATCTTGTTATCATCTCAATACCGTAGGTATGAGGTTCCACATAAGCATGGTTGATATTGGCATAATACTAGAAAAGAAAAAAGGAATAGAAAATAATTGAAACTGAAGGCTTTTTTCCAATTTGTTTGAAATGAGAAGATATAGAGGACAAGAAAATTGAGGGTAAAAAATAGACTAGATAGTCTATTAGCAACTGAATTTTCATTGTCAAATCACCTCATATAATCAATAACCCTGGCATGGGTAGTGATTGGGACTGGTGAAGGTTGTGGTGGTAGTAACAAGGATGGATGAGGTGATAATGGTTGCAGTGGTGTTGGGCACACATGGTGTTAAATCTTGGATGATTCAAGTCAACTCGGGATTGCCAGCCACTAAGCTGCAATCTTGGTACAAAACAAAGAATATTAAGAAATTTTTTGACTCATCTCAGATCGCCCTCGACTTGCTGGATTGTCTGTTGTGTGTTTTTTTTAAAGAATATCTTGACTTTTGATTTGGGATCAGCCATGGATTGGCCATTCTATAATACGGCTTGACAAGAAATTGAAAGACAAAGAGATGGTTGTATGGCCGATCTAAAATACCTGTTCCAGTCCCGAGTTTCAAAATTATGGTTTGGCAACAGGTCTGAAAACAAATGGAGGTGCCAATTGTAATGGTTGTATGGTGGGGCAAAAGTGGTGGAGGTGGTGGGTTGATGGGGTGGTGAGATTGGTGGTAGTGTGGGGTGGCAAAAAAGTAGTGGGGTGCTAGGGGCAATGGGGCGGCAATGCTGTTGTCATGTTGATTGGAAGGGGGTGGCAGAAGTGGTAGAGGTGGTGGGAAAGCAAAGAGGGTGGTGGTTAGCAATGGCGCTAGAATTGGTGTTGGTGGTACAATGTTGGTGGAATGCTGACAGTTGAAAAGAAGAGGGGAAATTTCGCTTTCTCTCTCAGAATCTTCTAAGGAAAATTCGAACTCCTCAATTTGAGAACATGGACTCCTAAATTTTGACCCTCTAATTTTTGCGAGTTCTTATAGATCCCAGTGAGGTTGAGCGGTGCTAGGGAAAGATAAACCAAATACTCCAAATGCCAATCTTGAGGCTGACATGGCCAAGAAAGCCGGTTGGTCCAGCAATCATCTTTGTCACCTGATGATGCCATAATTAAAATAAACCAAATACTCCTAATTATTTTTTCCCCTTTTTTTATAATCTAGTTTTGTTGTTCCTTCATCATAAAATCTCAATACAGACCTGTTGAGATGATCTACTGGATTGCAGTGCTTGAACTTTTCCATTGTGCAGGGTTGTTTGCGTGTCTGTTGTGGAATATAGTTGCAGTTACCGCAGCCTGGATTAAAGGGGAAGGTTTGTTTGGAAAGTTCAGATAATATAGTTTATATCATCACCGTGCATCACCTGTTATCATTTGATCTTATTACATCCTTTGTTCTAGGTGTCAAAATCTGGTTCCTTGCTGTTATCTACTTCATAGCTGGGGTTCCTGGAGCCTATGTGTTGTGGTATCGTCCTCTTTATCGTGCTATGAGGTACTGATTTTATATTTTCCTTCCTATATACACAAATTATTGACTGTGTTTGAGGTCTATTAAACGACTTTAAGGGGATGGATTTTACTATACAATCTGTATGGATTATGAGTTATGGCTAAAAATATAATCTGATGAGTTGTGGGTTAAAAATTGACCTGATTTGGATGATCTCCATGATTGTGACTGGTGCCATTCTTTTGGATGGTTTAGGAAGATATTGAAAATTTTCACAAGTGAAAAGCAAAGATCTGATTGTCATTATTTGGGTTGGTTTTGGACATGAATATCATAATATCTGTTGTAAGGTACTCGAAGTTGTGCTGACTCACTTCATACCCGTTTCTAAGCCATGCATGCCTTACTGTTACCATGTTAAAAGAAGAAAGAAACAAAGAAAACAAGTAGTCCGTTTATGGTCTGTAGCATTGTCTATGAACCTCTTCGCAGACATCTCCATTTCATTTTTACTTTTGTTCTTCTCTTTATGCTTGGGCATGAATTTATATCTTAAAATATCATGTTGTATACTCACATCATGGCCCTTTTTTACAGGACTGACAGTGCTTTGAAGTTTGGGTGGTTTTTCCTCCTTTACTTGGTAATAATTTTTTTCCCCTGTTATTATACGACTGCTTCTCATGTTTTGAGATTTCCTGGAAGATGAATCACTTCTATTTCCTTATTTCTTGCTCACAGATTCACATTGGCTTCTGTATCTTAGCGGCTGTAGCTCCTCCTATTTTTTTCAAAGGGAAGTCGCTCACGTAAGTTCAATTATGTGGTTTTGCAATAGGAAACTGCCAGACGAATTTTTTAGTATACATTATTTGGCTCTACTCTGATCAAGTGGTTAAAATCGTATGGTAAATTTTAGGATCACTTTTGGATCAACATGCACTTGAACATGTTTATATTGAGCATACTTGTAGTTTTTTTTTTCAATGAGTTGATCAATCTACCAATATTAATGGATGCCATCAAGGCAGTAAATTAAGGATATATTATAATTTTCATATGCAAGTATCAGCATTTTTTTGTACCCTACTTACGCTGTTTTTGTGTTGTGATCCTATGGAACAGAGGTATCCTGCCTGCTATTGATGTTTTGGGCGACCATGTTTTGGTTGGGGTAAGTTATCATATTCACATTGATTAATAAAACTATGTTATATTTGTTTAGTGTAATATCGTTTGTTTGGGTAAAGATACAAGCTGGCTGTCCAGCCTGTCCTAAAGTAAGGTTCCCTATCTGATATGTGTATCTGCATCTATATAGCATTGTGTAAAACCTAATAACTGGATTCCTCATTGCTTGCAGATCTTTTACTTCATTGGATTTGGATTATTTTGCCTTGAAACTCTGATCAGCATCTGGGTTATTCAGGTCCATTTCTTAACTTAATTTCCCCCTTCAATGCACGCGCACGCATAAACTGCATGCACCAGTGACGTGTTTCTTAAGAGCTTGAATCTTTTTGTATTTGGTGCGCAGCAAGTATACATGTATTTCCGGGGTAGCGGCAAAGCTGCAGAGATGAAACAAGAGGCAGCCAGAGGAGCCGTACGGGCAGCACTATGACTTGATGGCGATGCATGATATTGGAGTATTATATAAAATCTGTCCTTGATGAAAAAGGTGAAGGTGAAGGAGAGTCGATTGCTTTAGCTCACTTTTGTCACTTAAGGTCCATAGCTTGTTTGAGTATTACTTTGATGTCTCTTAGGAAATTATTACAAGACTGGTGTGATACCAGAGAAGGTAGGTAGTAATGCACAATTTGTATTGTACAGGCAATAGCTTCTTTTGAAGCTGTTCTGGATATGTTGGCTTGCCTTTGTTTCATGCTAAGAAAACTTTATTCTCTCTCTCTCTCTCTCTCTCTCTCTCTCTCTCACATACAATACATTGCCTTAAAAGCGTCTTTAAGAACACCTGAATACTTTTCCTCCGGTACCATTCATTGTATTCTCAAACTTCAGGGGAATGTTTGGGTGGAAGATTTTTTCCAGTCTCTTTCTACTCAGATGGTTTAAGCTCAATACAAATCGCTGCTCAAACGGAAATTTTGGTCTAGTCGGTGCGAGTAGACTTAACTCGTTGGGACCAAGGTTACAGAATTCAAAGCTATGATAATAATACAAAAGGAACTATAGAGCATTCAGAAAGGTCTGCAGTTAATGTGAACTAATCTCATTGTGGAAACTGATGCCTCGGTTGTCTTAGATATTCGAAGGAGCTAAACAGATCAACTTAACCGAAATGCAACAATCGGCCGGCAGTTCTTGCAAGGAATTGAAGAATGGATCTGCAGTATACTCATACATCCAGTCCCAGTCAACCTTGGCTTCCTTCACAATATTACACTTGTATTGTTAGCTAGGCATCCTGTATCGTCAAGGATTCCCAAATTGATGTATACTTATTTGATTTCTTGTTGCAAAAGTAATAATATTATGATCAACATTGCATTTCCATATTTTTGTGTATTTTATATATATCTTCCAAGGAAAAAAAAATAGCGATAAGCCGGAGTTGCCATTGATTAATAACTGAGCAACTTTACAGTATAATATGGCTCATGAATTGGGGAAGCAAGATACTAAGTGTTATAAAATTGGTGAACTGACATGACTTACTATGTTCGGATTAGCAGGTATTATCTTTACATCAACACTCCTGAGCTTCATTAGCATCACTTCCAGCAATTTGTTTTTCCTGCAATTGTTCAGGGAATTGAAAATAACGAACTGTCAGAATCACAAAAAAGTAAAAGAGTAATCAGATTAAAACTTGACTACAAAAGGTTGACAATGTTAAGAAATAATGTGGATGCATGTGGTATAAACATAAAAAAGAAATCAGCTCAAGCCATCTTTCATAGTGTTTAAACTCGGTATCGGATCGGGGATCATCCCATTCTGATGCCAAGTTGGATCAGCCGATCCAAAACATGGTCAGAATATTTTCTTAAAAAAAGATGGGAATTTTTTTTAGGGGTTCCACTCTGACTCATTCGAAATCAAGTCAAAGAATCATCAACAATTTAGGGATCAGCTAATCCTGAGTTGTATCGACCTATATAGATCGGATCAGCCGATCCTTTACACCATGCAATCCTTTAATCCTAACTGGATGACATGGCCTTCTGACTTTAGGCCCAAAAATGGCTTAAAGGCACAAGTCAAATCGTCAAGTGTTCCAACTTTGGACAATGCCTGTTAATCTGATGTCCTTACCCAGCCAAAAAAATATCTTGCGCTCCAACGATGTGTTGGCAATAAGCAGCAAATCCTCATAGGTTTGAAGAATCCCAGCTAGCATCAACAGCCCCGATGATCTTTTCATGTAGAACAACTCCAGCGCAAGCAATTATGCCTCGATCAAGACCTTCTAGATATATACCCTTTGAGAAGTCCAGTGGGCGTCCTCCAGCATCAGTTACCACACCACCAGCCTCTTGTATGATGAGAACACCCGCCGCATGATCCCATATCTTCTCCTTGTATCCTGCCCTCGCAAATTTCATAAAAATCTCAGCATCCCCCCGAGCTATAGCTGCATATTTCACCATGCTGTAAACACGAAGCGGCTGCTTTCTGCCATTGAAGTGTAAAAGTGAAATGTGAGAACAAATTTAAATGATTACCAAATTAAAACTATTTAGTGTGGACATAAAGAAGACTTGAAAATTCATAATATGAATGGGAAGGAATGTATATGCACCTAGGCCCAATGGTAGCTACTTTCTTTCTTTCTTTTCTTTTTTTTTTTTTGGTGATGTGGAACCCCCAACCCCACTTCGTGGGGAGAAGGTAAACCCCAGATACATGACCCCGTCCAAAAGGACCATATATCAGGTAATCCCGGGGACTCGATCCTGGGACCTCCAAATCCTGAGCTACCCCCTGTGAGTACTTATTTAAACTATAGAAGTAATATGTATAGAATCTGAAATTTTGTAATAAGAACTGAATGGAAAGGGAATGCACCTAAGCCCGACACTGTGAGCTAATCCTTCTGTGAAGGAGTGGCTTGAATTAGCCTTCTCGACAGGTTCACAGAACGTTGCCAATGCAGGATCATCAATGGAGGAAACCTGAATTGGCCTTGCAGAATTCGGCCACACGAGTTTCTTGCTTCCATGGAGCAATGGTTGCATCCAAGCCTCGCCGATTCCCTTCCTCGCATACATCACACAACCTTTTTCCCAAGATTCAGATGTGGGTGGGGACAACTTAGACATAATTCGATAGTAACGATGATGATAACTGAGCCATTCCTTGTTCATTGGGTAGTTAGGGCACCCAAGAACTCCGATTACAACTTCTCCATCCTCGATCAGGGCTAGAGCTACAGCATACTGATCCCCGCGTACAAATCCTAATGTTCCATCAACGGGGTCAAGCACCCAATATCGTCCCGTGGGACCCCCAGCTGAATTGCATCGACTGATGGCCTCAAGAACATCTGAAGTGCCGAGGGTTTTATCCGGACCCTTGAGTCCAAAATTGGAGGCTTCAGCTAGGATTTCGTTCACAGTGTTCACCACAATTTCCAGTAGGCCGGCTGCATCAGCCTTGGAGAGAGCCAGAACATCTTCTTCAGCAACAATGGATGTAGTTCTGCTGCCAAAGAAGTCAGACAGTACCCAACTAACGGTTGCTTGGACACTCCAATCTGTTTAGGCAGTGAGATCAAGAGCATTAGCCAATCAACCATGCAAAGAAAATTAAAATATAGGTGATGAGAGAGAGAGAGAGAGAGAGAGAGAGAGAGAGAGAGCAACTCCTTATTTCTGGAAGTTGACTGGGTGAATTACACACAAAAAGGAACAGTAAATTGTTTACTTATCAAGCGGCAAGCGCTGGAAAGAGAAAGTAATGGCTCCAAGAATATTTGATTATGTGAACATAGCTCTGATCTATTTCTTTTATTTATCTAACACAAGTTTGTCCTTGAATCACAAACTGGTAGCCTGATCAATAGAACGCAATTAGGCAAACATTTGTACTATAGGCTGTTATAAAAGTCTATCTGGTGATCATGAAACAAGTAATCACTTCAAATCTAACAGTTAAAATAATTTAATCATTAGGGTACTACGATGCATATTTTGCATGTTCTTCCAAGCAAGGTTTTAAATTTTGATTTCGCCAGGGGGGGCCTGGCGAAATTTCGCCGAAATGGGGGAATATCATCGAAATGTCGCCCCCATATTTCGCGTTGCCAAACTAGAAAATGGTGATATTTCACTGGCATGCCGGCAAAATTTAAACCCTTGCTTCCGAGATAGTCACACATCATTTGGAAGAGACATTGAAAAAAAAAAGAAACTCAGAAATCCAGTCCATGAAGGAAAGAATATAAATGTGTGGCATCTACAAACTGGAGTCAGAATTTTCATGTCAATATATATAGATATATGTTGGGTTGTATAAGAAATTGTTATCCAACAAAAAAGAGAAAAAAAAAATTAAAAACAACAATAATGACAGCATACTTTTGGTGGGAAAAACCTCAAATGGGCAGAAATACAAACAGAAATGAGTGCACCTGAAGATCTGAACCAAATCAGTGCCCCTGTTCAATATTCATTAAAATGAAAGAAATTAATCTACATCTTTCATGGAAAAAGTCACCACATGTGGCACACAATTTTTTTCCAAAACTGGTTCCCAAAGCATACACATTCTAAAAGAGCAGCTTTGCCATTCAACTTTTCCTTGCTTTGCTGGGTTTGACAGAAATGAGACCTGCTTATGTTGAACATAAGAGATGATCCAAACCAAGTTTAGATATCTATCATTACTCCAGTGTTATTGAATATATATTTCCTTTCTCTTTTTAGGAGACTTTTTCCAAATTGGCATCCATCCAAATACGTAGCCTTGATCCTAGCATATCATTTGGGGAGCCAAATTCCACCAAATTTATATTTGGTAAATTTGTACTAATTCTATTTCTTTTCTAATTATCTGAACTTTGAACAGGCTCTGCATTACCTAAGAACAATCTACAAAAAGTAGTTTTCCACCAAGTATTGGAAACACATATTTGAAGATTTAATTATCATTAGCTAAGATTAAATAAGTTTTTCACTTCTACAAACAGGGCTGTAAACGAGCCGAGCCGAACCGAGCTTTGCCCAGCTCAGCTTGGGCTCGTAAACCTTGAGCAAGGCTCAGGCTCGCTAAAAATTTTTGGGCCCAGGCTCAGGCTCAGGCTCGTTAAAATATATTGGGCTCAAGCTCGGGTCGCAAAAAGCTAAGCTAGTAAAAGGCTCAATTCGTAAAAAAGCTTAGATTAGTACAAATGCTTTAATATTATAGTTGATGATTATGATTATATGTAATATAATATATTAACATGTGTGTTTAATATTAATTAACATAAGATATAGGAATATGGACATATAATCTCATATAAAAGCCGAGCCGAGCTTACCCAAGCTTTAAGATAATGAGCTTTTTGGGGGGCTCAGGTTGCGAGCCCGATTATAGAGCTCATGCTCGGCTCTCGTTGACAGTCCTACCTGCAAACCAGACAGTACTAACCAAATAGCATCATAGCCTATTCTGATCATGTATAAACAATGAGGAACTCTCTCAGTTCCTATTTCATGAGATAACCTATTTTCATCTTATCGTCGAAGGCCTTCTTAGATCTATGTCCCATCTTAAGTTTTGGTAATTTCTTCTTTCATATTTTTAAAAGCTTATGAAGCAAGAAGCTCTATACAATGTTTCTATCTTCCATTAGAACACCAATCTCTTCGAACTTGTTTCAAATTAAACGAAATTAAATAGCAGAAAATAAATGTTGAACTCAAAACCCGAACTCGAATTAAATCGAGACACCATTATTGAACTCAGATCGTCTCAAACCCCAATACTGACCACAACCCACATCAAACATCAAATTCAGAACATACCCATTAAAAGAAAAAAAAAAAAAACAAAAGTTAAATCAAATGCTGAAAATGAAGAATTAGAAAGTTTCAAAAATCACCTGCAACAGTAACAGGAGAATTATCATCCTTGGATTGAACCTGATCGTTGCTCTGAGAAATCAAATTCTCTTGAACCCTTTGACAGAGAGAACAAGCCATCTGAACTACTCTAACAGCAACATCCAATTCAACTTTGTGCTTTTCAGGTTCTGAGGAAATGATATTCCCAGCTTTCTCAGCTTCTTCCATGATGGATGGGGATCTGCAATGAGACCCAGAAAGGGAAACAAGGCTTTGTGAGATACCCACCTTGGGATAAGAGCTCGGAGCGGTATTTGTATGGGAGTGGTAGAAGAAGAAAGCTCCTACATGCTTGGATCCCCCTTTCTTTCCTCTCTGTCCCAAATTTTGTGGTACTAGTGTTGTGTGGCTTGCACAAATCGACGGCATTAAAAGATCTCTCTCTCTCTCTCTCTCTCTCTCTCTCTCTCTCTCTCTCTCTCTCTGTTGTTTTCAAATGTGTTGAATTGCTTGAATTTGGTTCACAAGTCTTTTTCAAATGTGTTGAATTGCTTGAATTTGGTTCACAAGTCTCACTCTTGTTTTTCAAATGTGTTGAATTTGATTTTCTGGGAAAGAGGAAGCAGGGCACAATACAAGACCAGTTTATGTGAACTGAAAAAGTTGGGTATAATAATCTTTTAAGCTTCACATGGAATTATTACCAAAAGGGCAAAAAAAAAGGGAGGGAATAAATAATTTTATGTGCTTCAAATGGCATGTTTACCAAAATAAGACAAAAAAAGGGCTCTTTTTGCACCCATCTCTCTCTTAGGTCTGTAAAAGAGCTGATCTGAGTCGAGCTTTGCCCAGTTCGGCTCAAGCTTGTAAATCCTGAGCAAGGTTCAGGCTCGGTTTAAGCTTGTTAAAATAATTTAGGCTCAAAGCTCATTAAAAATACTTTGGGTTCTCACAAAAACCCAGCTCAAAAAAAAAAAAAGCTTAGAGTAATACAGATACATTAATTTCATAGTTGATGATTATTATTATTATTATTATTATTATTATTATTATTATTATATATTAAATGTGTGTTTAATATTAATATATAAGATATGTAAAATGAGAAATTTTGAGATCAAAATATGTCACATGGCACGATCTCACAAGAAAGGCCCCACAAAAATAAGATTCTTTCAAATTGAATCTTTGATTAGTTCAAATGAGATCCACAAAGAATTATTAAATTATAATTATAATAATTCTCATTAAATATGAATTATCCTAAAAAAATAAAAAAATTCTAGATAATTCTCAAAAGAATTATCTGAAAGCTATCCAATCAAATTTTAGATAATTCTTAAATAAAGAATCATTCTACATTGGATAATCTCTTAAAGTGGTTGAGAACAAGTACAACTCTACCTTCCGACATGTAGATAATCTCTAATTAAATTGAAAATTATCTCTAATTCAAAAATGACTCTCCCCTCCAAATCTATAAATAGGGGTAGTCTTCTCCCATTCAGGAGATCAAAAAATCATAAAGTTAAATGATCAGAAGAAGAAGCTCTGAAGCCCCTGCTGGTCCACTGCCTTGAAGATCTTAAGACTTGAAGCCTCAAAATAAAGGCAATCAAGTCGAAGATAAAGCTCTCAAATCTCTGAATATGTTCAAAAGCCCAGAGAATTATATCAAAGTCGAAGTTTTCGGTCTACATTTTCTATAAGTCTACAAGCCCGAAGATCAAGTCGAAGACTATGCAATAAATCCTCACGATTCGGTTCGTAAAATCTATAGATCTACCAATTCCCATAAAAAAAAAAATCCTAATTTAAGAATAAGCTATTTTTAGCCCTTAAATTGAGGAACCCGAAGAGAAGACTCAGAGGACTTTTTTTTTTGTATAAAGAAAAGCCCTAGAAATTGTAATCTCCAATATTAAATCAATAAAATTGATTTTGTTCAGCATATCTTGTTCGTTGATTTTCAATTAACAAAATTTGTGTGCACAATCTATAAGAATATGAGCGTATAATCTCATATACAAACTAAGTTGAACCTATCTAAATTCGGTTTAAGCTCATTAAGATAATGAGCTTTTTTTCGAGCTTAGGCTCGGCTTACAAGCCTAATTATAGAGATTAAACTTGACTCATACAAGCCAATCCCGCGCCCAAGCCGAGCTAGTTTGATTCGTTGACAACCCTACTCTCTCTCCCTCCTATTTTGCCTAGACTCAAGCAGTTCCACGCTGATGGTCACTTGACCACTCTCGCACAAGTTCGAACTCCAGAACCCCCAACCCCGTTCTCTTAAAGGGGATGTCTCACTACGTTCCAAAGGAAGAGAGGATCTCTCTCTAGATTATAACTAAACATGTTGAGTGGATGAAGATCTTATGTGAACCTAGGCTGTGTAAAGCTCATATTAGGTTGACACTTGTTCTAAGTGAGCCCAAAAAAAAATTGTCATCAATGATTAAAGTAGAAGGGAGTTTGAGTTTCGTTAGGTCTCCTAGAGTTCCAAAAATGTAAGTCATCCTTCTTGGTGGGATCCACCTGTGGCCAAGTGTTAACCTCGTAAAAGATTCACACAAGGTTCATACAGCCTAAATTCACAAAATATCCCCATCCATATTGAGTAAGCACTACAAAATATCATGTCTTTACTAGCAGTTCAAAATCGCCGGTCAAACCCTCCAAACCGCCGACAATTTTCCCCTATTCCTCTGCGAAATAAAGTCACCGCCCAAACAACATATATTTCTTAACGGTTCTAGACCATTGGCAAAGACGGATAGTACAACGATTCAATTTGTTATGAACGACGGTCTGGACCGCCGAGAATTCGTCACCTTGCTCGGCGGTTCTATGGAACTGCCGAGAATACGTTCAAGGACGGCGGTTATATAAAACCACCGACAATAGTCATTTTTTTTTAAATCTCCCTATTTCTACAATATTACAAACCTGTTAATAAACCTGTAGAAAAGCAAACACTACAATTCTTCTGGGTTTTTTTTTTTTTTGGTAATGAAGCAAACACTACAATTCAAGTCTATAAAACCTACACAAACCATGGCCTGTACACAATTCAAGTGATTGTACAAGAACAAACACACAATTCAAGTCTACTAATTAAACTTACAAAGTAAATTAACCTGTAAAAATATATACAACAACAGACACAAACGTAATTCAACAACAATTAACAACATATACAAATGTCAAAGTAGATATAATGAAACTAGTAAGGAAAAGTGCCAATCGATTATGAACGTCCCGGGACCGCTGCTAATTTTCTCCACCCTACAATACAAATTATATAAACCAATTTAGTTATCATGCTTACAGAAAATAAAAATCAAATATAAGAAAAGACTATAGATATAAGATTTAGATTTTACTTGGCCCCCCATACTAAATATCAAGCGCTCTAATGCAGCCATTTTATCGGTATTCTGGGCCTAGGCAGCAGATAGCCGAGCAAACTCCCCATCCCTCTAAGTCTAGGCAGCAGCTAGCCGAGCAATCTCATCATCCCTCTAAGTCTGGGCAGCAGCTAGCCGAGCAATCTCATCATCCTTCTGAGTGAGCTGGGCAATGAACTGGATAATCATCTCCTCTAAACCTGCTCGCAAGGCAGAGATCTCTGCCTCTCAACTCATACTATCCTGGCGTTCAGAGGACCCCGGCCACAATCGGGTTGGAGTATGTCCAAACCTCATACCGCGGACCCGCCTGAGTTTCTCGGATCCCATGACCCGAGAGTATACGTCATCACGCGCGATGCTGTCCTGTGAGCCCTTCGGAAGTGTTGCTCTCAATTCTTGCATTTGCCTCTGCATGCAAAAGAGAAGATATAAAGAATATACTTAGAAAGCAACATTATGTGTATTTTAAGTTTATATCATATCATAACTAATAAGCGAAACTAAACGGAACACAAGTATATCCAAGAAGTAATTTTTACAGATTCAAAAGCATCAAATTCATATGCAATCATGGCCAATATGTGCTTTTGGGTAAGTACTTTTAGATAAGAGACTCAATATGAGTTGCTTGAGCCCACTTTTTTGTTTACCAAGTATTGCTTCAGTGGTATCTCATTTATCAAGACGAATGGTGTCCAAATCACTACCATAAAAGATAAAGAAGATAAAAATATTGGATGGGGCTTTATGGTTAAATTGCTTGAGCCCTATAGGCAGTACATGAACAGTGTACATTTAACAACTAACCATACTCACACCCACATTACAACTAGGAGGTCATACAAATGATTTGAATCATACAATAGTTGATCACCCATGCTATAAAACCAAGTTAAATTATTTCTCCCACAACCATCATCTTCCCTTTCTGCTAAAACCAAGATACCCTTTGACTTGCTCTTCAAGGCTCACTACTCCCTTGAGAGCATCAGATCAAGACTAACAATAGATCATGTGTGATAACTAATATCATTTTACATACTTGATATTAATTAGTGAAAAACCCAATGATCTCATCAAATAATCTTAATATCTGGTCATTGACCGTCCCCTGCTCTATTATATTGGACTCTTCCAACACTAGAGCCACAGCCCATTAGAGGCTTTACAAGCATTTAAGGCAGAGGATAATTTTCAGTTTTATGAATAATTCAACACTAACAATAGATGGTGGAAATAAGCTCTCTTTAAAAAGCTAAACACTGACCCGTCTACATGTTAATCCATGTATAAAATGCATGGCAAATGGATTCAAAAACTTGTAAAGCATTCAGATTAAAATTAGTGGGGTTGGGGACACAATGAAAATAATGCTCAAATAATAGCATCCCAAATATTGCCGAACATTGAAACCCCAAAATTATCAAGTAATATTGAGCTTTAATCTCATATTCATTCAATTCTAACTTTAATTATTGCATATACCAGATCTTCAATGCTTGTATCTATATTGACATGAAAAACCTTGATAGAACAAAGGAGTAGTAAAACATTATGAACTAAAACTGTTAGATCCAAATACGCGTCTTTAAAACGACAAAAATCTCCCAGTTAATAATACCAAACTGAGTTTATCCAATGAATCTCAAACCCTAGCTAAATCATGGCGAATCGCTACACGATTGGTGATATTATCGTAGAATCAGTCACTCGAAACCTAAATCAAAGAAGAATCTTGCTCGAGAGTGAATGGAGAGGTTGATCCAGAGCTCTCCATTTAATTAAAAAAAAAAAAGCAATAAACAATCACATATAGAGAAATAATCAAAGCAATAAACAATAACATATAGAGAAAGAAACAAAGCAATCTAAATAAAATCAATTTAATTAAAAAAAAAAAAAAAAAGGGGACAGGTGCCTGAAACTTAATCGCTGGAGAAGGGTGATGGCCAGAGAGGGGAAATCGCAAGAGAGGGGGAATCGTTAGAGAGCAAAGACACTTAGAGGAGTTTCGCGGGAGAGAAAAGAGGAAGAAAGAAAAGAGGAGTTCAATTGATCGCCGGAGAAGGGTGACAACTAGAGAGGAAAAACCGGACAGGGGCAATCGTCGGAGAAAAAAGATGCGCAGAGGGGTTTCGTGAGAGAGAAAAGGGGAATTCACAGGTGAAGATAATAGCCTATCATCGACGGTCTAGTAAAAATCGCTGAGTAATCCAATACTCGGTGGTTATTACTAGACCGCCGATAAATCTATTTTCGACGATCCAATAATAACTGCCGAGCAAAACTAACACTTACTCGGCAGTGAACTAATAACCGCTGGCCATAGTTCCTTTTTTCTCAACGGTTTTATTAAGACCGCCAAAAAAGGTTAATTCACCCGAAAAATTTCCGCGTGAACGAGGTAATTCTCGATAGTCTTGAAAACCCTGTCGAGAAAGAGTCAATATAGCGTAAAATTTTCCGCACCAACAGGGTTTCTCAGCGGTCTAATAAAAACCGCTGAGATAACCACTTTTTAATGGTGGTTTTTATTAGACTGCCGTCCAATACCGCCGGTAAAAATTCCTTTTTTTGTAGTGAAGGTGGAATTTTGAATGGGAAGTCTTTTTTACCATATTTTTAAGGCAAATGCAAGAGGGGTAAAATGGGTATAGCCGTATAGCAAAGGTCAAATCCATCTTGCCTTGGAGCCCAGTCTTGGACCCATATACATACGTATACATCTCTAATCCTCAAGTTTCTCTATCACAAACATCCAATCTAAAATAAATAAGTCGAGCTCATGTACATACATAGACATCTCTAATCCTCAAGTTTCTCTTCGCAAACATCCAATCTAAAATAAATAAGTCGAGCTTTGCCTAGCTCGATTTAGTCTCGTAAATCCCTAGCATGGCTCAGGCTTGACACAGATTAGTTCAATACTTTTATGCTCTGAGCTGAGCCGAGCTTTATTTAGCTCAGTTCAGGCTCGTAAAAATACTTAGATTAATATAAATACATTAATATTATAGTTGATAATTATTATTATATGTAATATAATATGTTAATATGTATATTTAATATTAATACATAATATAAGATAAAAGAATATAAACATATAATCTCATATACAAACCGAACCGAACCTACTCAAACTCAATTTAAGCTCGTTAAGATAATGAGCCTTTTTTTGGATTCAAGCTCAATTCTTAGGCCTAATTATAGAGCTCAAGCTCAGCTAGTTGACAGCCCTAAGTTGTTCCATGCCTACATTACCCTTTTCTTTCCCTTGTTACATGGAATTGTCACACCCTCTTTTAACTGTCCCCATGAGAATGCCTTAATGAACACAAGATTTGTAATGCCCCCTTATTACATTCAAAAGCCGTTGGCTTGAGGACTGTCCATGTGTAATTCTAATCTAGGGATGACCCCACATTGTAGTCCGGGCTGTAAACGAGATGAAGTTTGCCCGATTCCACTTGGGCTCATAAACCTTGAGCAAGGCTCAGAGACGGCTCATGCTCTGAGCCTTGCTCAAGGTTGTTAAAATATTTTCGAACTCATGCTCGATCGATTTGCAAAAAGTTCAGCTAATTAAAGGCTCGATTTGTAAAAAATCTTAGCTTAATATAAATACATTAATAATATAGTTGATAATTATTATTATATATAATATAATATATTAACAAATATATTTAATATTAATATATAATATAAAATATATGAATATGGATGTATAATCTTTTATACAAACCGAGATGAACATATACAAGTTTGGCTCAACCTCGTTAAAATAATAAGCATTTTTTTAACTCAAATTTGGCTCATCATATGAACCAAAACTCGAGCTCAGCTAGCTCAGCTCATTGATAGTCTTAATTGTAGCTTGACACCATGGGCTAGCTTTTGAAAGCAATGTGCCACATGGTTTGAAGGATCGGATCGGATCGGATCGGCCAAGACCGGTCGGATCCCAAGCCACGATCCAACTTATTGTATCAAGTGGCTTTGGATCGGACCGATCCAACCGATATCGATACGGATCGGCAGATTTTGTCTGATCTAACCAATCTAATTTTTTTTTAATTGGTTTCAGATCGGACTGATACAACCAGTACCGATACAGATCAGCCGATTTGGTCTGATCCAATTTTTTTTTTTTTCAAAGGATGATCCAAAAATTTGGATCGGACCAGAATCGGCCGATCCAATACAGGATCAAGATCAGCCCGGACCGATCCTATCCAAGATCCCGAGAATAAAAATCTTGATGTGCCAATTTCAATAACAAGCTAAATAGTCTTGAGATGATGATCTCGATCGGTGAACTTCTATTTTATGACTAACAATGGTAGGGGATAAGCATGTCTTTTAAACATCTTAAAAATAACAACAAAAAAAAAATTGTTAAGAGGAATTATTTTAAAGCCAATGATGATTGAGATAAGAAATATTAGGAGGATCTCGTATACATTTGCTAATTAACGTTATCTTTGGAGACTTTTTCTGATTTGACGGCATTTCAAATCACTTTCTCATTAGTTATATAATTCTCTGATTAATTATAATAATCGGGCGGCTTGACTGCTCCTATATCAGGTTTAAGAGAAGCTTAAACAATGTGATTGATCAGAGTAAGGAGGAATATACAGTTTTGCTGCAAAGCTTTCAAGGTCATAGGGTTATTGGACTTGGGCTGCAGCCATGTAGATTGGTCTGGACTTGGCCTTTTTGGTTTAGGTCATTGCCTTGTTGGGCTTAGAACCTATCAGTTTGGCGTGATTTTTCCCCAGCACCAATCGGATAGCACCACTAAGCAACAATAATAAAACGGGTGACTGATCATTTCTAAAACC
The DNA here is from genome assembly GCA_031762675.1 of Pachysandra terminalis. Classification (NCBI taxonomy): domain Eukaryota; kingdom Viridiplantae; phylum Streptophyta; class Magnoliopsida; order Buxales; family Buxaceae; genus Pachysandra; species Pachysandra terminalis. Next base: position 800 of record JAUPMG010289009.1, on the reverse strand, counting down.
TTAAGAGGCATATCAACTTTAAACTGACTTCTATTTTAATTGGAGTAACCGGTTATCGATACTAGCCTTGTACACATAGCATCGCCTGGTGGGGAAAAATCCTAGAATGCGGTGCTTAATTTGACCATAAAGATCTAAGACGCTAGTAAAAGGAGGAAACATATTGTCTGGAGCATGGATGCATCAGTCATGACGTCCATCCATATTCGTCATACATGCACATGCATTGACAAATATGGAGAGCATTTTCTCTAGAGCGAAAATTTTGGAAGATCGCCAGAGCATGTACGTATACACGCCACATATTCAATTGTATAAAATCATCTAAATATGTGACATGTATATGTGCATGCTCCAGCAGATCTTCTAGCACTTTCGTTCCAAATGAAATGCTCTCACATATATGCGTCACGTGTTCACATATTTGGAATATGTCGACGTGTAGGATACATTCGAACAAGAATCTGAACTTGTTACCCGCACGCATACACACTCCAGTTGCTAGTCCAACCTCCACACTCCAGTTGATATGCTCTCATAAAAAGTTGTCTTGTCTTCTAGTTGCTTTATCATGTGAGGTTTCCTCCTCGTATGGGACACCATTAGATCTCTCTTTCTGTCACGCCTCGAAACCCGTGACCCAGATCCCTAGGTGGGTTGACGCGAATCACGAGACGCGACCTTCGGGATCTATTTCTAGATCGCAGATCAGCATAACAAACTAAGGAATAAGATGAAATAAAAACTCATTTATTCATCATCACAGAGTTGCGGAAGCAGAAATAAAACAAATAAATAAA
>JAUPMG010288979.1:0-31900 GCA_031762675.1 Pachysandra terminalis | reverse complement strand
TGAAGCACTTTAGTTTCTTATAGTGCATCCCACCAATCACAAACAGTCAAAGTCAAACATGTAAACTAACTTCTAAATTTTAAATTACCCCTATATTTTAATTAATTACAAATAAATCCCTATAAAAGTTCAGGTTATTACAATGGAATACCTGAATTTATGTTCCTCCTCAAGAATCTCATTTCGAATGGTCTCATCCATAAGAATACAAAGTGTTCCTCTATATCTAATCACTCCATTTGATTGTACCTCCCAGTGAGGCTTCGACTCATCTACTGCCCACCACTATAGTTTCTAATTAGCTTTTTCTCCTTCTGCAATCTTATCTATCAAAGATGGTCTTGCCACCAAGCTAAATAATAGTCCATTACCTCTCTTCCCTTCAGATTGGATGTTTACGTCACTAAAAGCTTCAACCAGATTTTGTTCTTGCCTTAACAAACAAGCTAGCGTATTCTCGGATTTTCTACTCAAGGCATCCATAACTACATTCACTTTACCCGAATGATACTGAAGAGTGGTAATATAATTGTGGACCAATTCCATCCACCTCCTCTGTCTCATGTTTAACTCATTTTGAGTGAACATATACTTCAAACTCTTATGGTCAGTAAAGAGTTCGAAGTCTTCACCATACAGATAATGCTTCCACAACTTTAGTACGTATACAACTGCAGCTAGCTCTAAGTCATGAGTGGGGTAGTTGAGTTCATGAAATTTGAGTTTTCTACACGCATAAGCCACAAATTGTCCTTCTTGCATAAAGACACACCCTAGTCCCATCCGTGAAGCATCTGTATGCACTGAGAGTTTCTTCCCTTTGATCGGAATCACAAGCACAGGAGCGGAAGTCAGTTTCCTCTTCAACTCCTCAAATTCTGCCTCACACTTGTCACTCCAAATTAATTTGACCTCTTTCTTTGTCAAAATAGTCAAAGTGGCTGAAATATTGGAGAATCCTTCAATGAATCTCCTATAATATCCGGCCAACCCCACAAAACTTCGGATCTCAGCCTCATTTTTGGGTCTCTCCTAACTCAAAACGGCATCTACTTTGCAGGATCCACAAAAATCCTAGATCTGGAAACTACATGCCCCAAGAACTTGACTTCATCCTTCCAGAAGTCACACTTACTTAGTTTGGCAAACAATTGGTATAGAAGTGTCCTCAAAGCTACACCCAAATGTTACACGTGCTCTTCCTTTGTCTTCGAATAAATCAAAATGTCATCCACAAATATCACCACAAATATATCCAAGAATGGTCTGAACACCCTATGCATCATGTTCATGAAGGCAGTCGGAGCATTGGTCAAACCAAACAGCATGATCACAAACTCATAGTGACCGTATCTAGTTTTGAATGCTGTCTTCTGAATATTACACTCCCTTATTCTCTCTCAGATCGATCTTAGAAAAATACTTTGCCCCTCTTAGTTGATCAAACAAATCATCAATTCTGGGTAGTGGGTACTTATTTGTGATGGTGACCCTATTCAAAGTCTATAGTCTATACACAACTTCATAGATCCATCCTTCTTTACAAAAATCACTCGTGCTCCCCACGGTGAAACACTAGGTCTGTTAAATCTCATCTTCATAAGTTCATCGAGTGGCTCCTTGAGTTCTTTAAGTTCCGCTGGTGCCATACGGTATGTAGCTCGTAAACTAGGAGTAGTGCCTGGCATCAACTCAATACAAAACTCTACCTCCCTTAAAGGCGGTAGTCCAGGTATCTCCTGAAACACTAGAGCGAAGTCCTTCACAATCAGAATCTCCTCCAAGGACTCTTTCTTACTTTCATCCAATAAGCCTAAGAATTCGACTTGATACTTATCCTTTAAAATTCCCAGAACTCTTATGTTTTCACCCCCACGAATTGCAAAAGTAACTTTCTTCCCAAAACAATCTACCTTAGCATGATAAGCAGCTAGTCAATTCATGCCTAAGATAATGTCAAAGTCCAACATCAATAATACTACCAAATTAGCTTCGAGATTAAGGTTCCTACCCTCACAACACAATCCAAACAGATTTCGCTAAGTGTGACTATTCCCCCAACTGGGTTTGCTATACGTAAGGGTTCATTCATAGTTGATGGTCTAATACCCAATTTACTCATAAATTGTGCTGAGATGAATGAGTGTGTCACCTGAATCAAACAATACATTAGCAGAAGTGTGAATGATTGTAAGTGTACCTTCCACTACTGTATTAGTGGCCCCATCATCCCTTAGAATAATTCTGTCAGTCAAGGCATGCACTTTCCCTCGAGGCGGAGGTTGACGATCCATTCCCTATCCTTGGCCCTCGACTCGGATCCTCTCAAGACGATCCTTCTTGATATGCCCGATCTTACCACAATAGAAGCAGGTAGCAAGAGGTCGTTACTGCAAGTACGGTGCAGCAATAGGAGCTATAACTATCGCAACTGGTTTGGCCACAACTGCCCTCGGATAGTCATCCGTCCTTATCCTCTTCTCTCCCCTCATCTGGTGGGACTGAAACTTCCCTTTGTCTCCACGGAAAGTATCCCTCTGTTGGACATTCTGATCATTGTCCCTCTCCACCCTGCGAGCACAATCAAGGACTTGGGTATAAGTCTTAAACCCCAATACAATAACCTTAGACCTGATGTTTGACCTCAGTCCTTCCTCAATTTTTTGCAGCCTTTTCCTCCTTTTGAGCTACTGTGTGAGCTGCAAACAAGAGAGCATTGCAAATTGGCATTCATACTGACCCACAATGTGAGCAACCTACTCAAGTTTAAGGAATTCCACATCCTTATCCTGCTTGAAGCTGCTAGGAAAGTAGGTCTTGCAGAACTTCCTCTTGAAGTCTGCCCAATTTTTCAATTCCCCTTGTGTCCTTCAACCATTTCCCACCAATGGTAGGCTTCCTTCTTCAACATGAACGCGGACAGGTGAACATTTTGATCGGACGAACATTCTATAGCTCGGAACATTTTCTCAAGTTCCTGCATCCACTCTTGAGCCCACATCGGTTCACCTCTGCCATCAAAGGGTGATGGTGACAACTTCTTAAATTTTTCCAACCAGGAAAGCCCCCCTCCATTCCTAAGAACTATTTTGGATTGCCTCATCACTTGTTCATTTTGAAGGGAAGTGTCCATGTCTCCCAATACTAGGTATATCCCAGACAATTGAGGATCTGCATCCCCCCTGGATGAACCATCTCCAGCTGTAAAGTTCCTTCTACGTCCAACCATATACACATGTAAGAAGTTTTTATGTATGTTGCATGATAATTCTATGTCAATACATGTATATACACACACGTTCATACTTAGAAACATAACCATACTACACCAATAATCACATATCACATACAAAGTTCACAAAAATGCACTTCACTCAATTCAAAAATATGGATACTAGGTTAACATGTTTCTAAGTTCTCGTCCTAGGATTTCACTATACCCTTCTTCAAAGACTCTCTTTACCCTAGGTAACCTAGAAACCTATAGCTCTGATACCAATCTTTCACCCCTCGGAATCCAAGATATGGGATCTCGAGGATTTTAAGGGATTGACCTTTGGATCCACATAATGGATGCGGCTGTCAAACCAACTTATACAAACCAATCCCATGGTTCCATAGAGCATAACTAAACAAACCAACAGAAGTCTGATAAATTTAAAACCTTAACAAGTATCATCACAAGATAACCAAAAACATCTACATCATTACAATAGTACTGCCCAGATGGGGTCAAAGGAGAAAGTAAAACATAGTTCATAAACATAACCACAACTCCAGAGTCCATCCAGCTAAGGTCCACTTCATTCGAGGTATTCACCTGTTTCATAATAGGGGTGAGCTTGGGAGCACAGTAGAAAAAGTCATAGAACGATAGTAGATACTTTCATAGGAATGTAATAAAACAATTTATGCATGCAATTTTTACAATTACACATATATAATTAACTCACAATGTCCTTATCATGCTTACATTCTAATTTACATACCTTACATGTAATCATACATAATTTCATAATCTCAGGTTCAACATAATGCTTATCATAATTCAGAATCAATGCCCACGACCCCGTCATGCTATAACCACATTTTCATGCACATACTTCTCTTCAATAACATCTAGCAATGTATCACACAATCAATTCATTTTCAGCTCCACATATAATGGAAGACATGCATCTGGATTGGTGGATGTGTATGCAATGTAGTGTCATGTATGATGTGAAGTGATGCATTGTTTGATGTGATATGATGTGGTGTATTATGTTGTATGATGTGAAGTGATGCATTGTTTTGGGTGATGCAATGCAAGTACACAAGGGTTATTAGGCCAAGCCTAACTGTGACACTATGACCATGTAATTGTTAGTAATCATTTCTTTTAGGGGATGATCCCAAGGTAGAGAATGCCACCCTCTTTCCTTTCAACAAATAGTATCCAAGGTAGGAAATGTGCTCTTTTTCCTTTCAACGAATGGTTTCTGGGCAAGAAATCTACCCTCTTTCCTTTCAGGGAATGGGACCCTAGGCAGGAAATCTGCCCTCTTTCCTTTCAGGGAATAGGACCCTAGGCAGAAAACCTGCTCGCTTTCCTTTTAGGGAATGTGACCCTAGGCAAGAAATCTGCCCTCTTTCCCTTCGGGATCTACCCAAGGTAGTAAATTCACCTTCACAAACATAATCAACATATACATCTTGTGTCACACACAACACAAGGATCACCAGTGAGTGCCTCTAGCATCACTCTAAAATATCCAAACTTCTGAAAACATACATGGGACTCACAAACTAAATGAACAACAAATTATCCAACTAAGATCATTGCACACCCAAACTTCATGCCACATAGTTCATATCATGATACAATCATTTAATTCACAATAACACATAGTATTATACCATATGTAGTCAGTTCATGTTGAAAACTCGACAGTTTACACATTTTAATTCACAAAATCTTACACAGGTACTTAACACACAAACGAAAACCACACACATACTACAAATATCCCAAACAAGCTTCTCAAAAGTTTTCGTAAACTTTGGAGCTCGGCAAGTGCTCGGTAGTTCCTCGGTAGCTGTTGAGTCTCGGTAGTAGGTCCAGTAAGTTTCACTAGCTCGGCAGGTACCTCAATAGCTGCCGAGCTTCCTGCTGAGCAGCCAATTTATTCAAAAATTTCACTTTTCTTTTCGTGGTTCGTGCCCAATGTTCAATGCACCCAAATTTGACATTGTTAAACTCTAAAATCATAATTAACACCATTAGAAACTAAGTTAGCATGTCATAAACAAAACCCAAACTTCAATTCCAAGTTTAACATGATAAATTCACCAATTTTCATGAATCGAAGTTCTTAAGTTGAATTTCTTCCTTACTTTCATAATTCAACAATTAAAGACAAGATCTTCACACAACATGGATAATTCATAGTTTACATGCATAATTCAACCACAAACAACGCAATGATCCTATATGCATTATTCTATAGCATCATTACATTCTATGAACATGCCTACAGTAGAACTAAGGAAATTTCTACCTCTTTCAATCTTAAATTTCTCTGAACTTCAACACCAAGGATTTCTAGCAAAAGTTTCCTTTTTGCTTTCTCCCTTCTTCTTCTTTTTCCTTCTCTAAAATTCTCTGCAATTCCCTTCCTTTCTTCTTTCTCCTTTGGTTCAAGTTTTCCCTCCGGATGGTGGTTATCTCCCACTACTTTGCACGTTTGAATTTGTAGGGTTAGTGGGGTTTTCCCTCCACACTAATTGGTTTACAATAAGTTCAAAGACCAAAGTATCCTCACCTCTCTCCTATGGGCCAAACAACCAGCCCAAGGTCCAATTCACTTCAAGATTTGGGGCCCAAGCCCAAATCATCTGAAATTATCATAAATTTTAGAAATTACCCTATATTTCAACCTAATTACACTTTAGTCCCATTCAGTCATTATTATAACAATTAAATCATTAAGTTCATTTAAATGATTAAATAGGATTTAATCATTGAATAAGAGTGCGGGGTCAAGGTCACTACAGCCTTCCCTCCTTGAATCCTTAATTCTCATAATTTTTTTATTTTTTTATAATTGAAAAAATGCTCAACCAATTAGGTTGTAGTAAAAACATTAACAAGTGAACAAAAATGAACAGGATCATTTTATTAGAATGCAATTGGGTCCCGAAACAAAAATTCTAAATCTCTCTCTCCGAAACGATTTTGGAAATTTATACAAGGTTCTTATATTAAGATCCCTAAAATTGCTCAATTAGATTTCTCTTTTAGTCATTCTTAATTTAATTTTGAAATCATCTAAAAGTTTAATTAGTCTTCTTAAATGACTCTCTTTCTTTGTAGAGATTTTCCTTATCTTCCTTCGTAAGGATCTATCATAATCGTTTAAAATATATCCCCATCTTTCACTACTAAAATTTCTATTTTCATTCTCTTTAATCTCTCTTCGTTTAGTTTAAATTATAAGACAAATTATACTTTGATCCCTTGAGGTTTTTGAAATTATAATGGCACCCTTCGTCGGGAAACCTCAAGTGGGCATATCAACAAATGTCATGAAGTAATTAATTGATATACCCCTTATAAAGAATTGAATGACTTGACTAACGGCATTGAGTAATTAATTGATACCTCTTATAAACCATTCTTCATCAATCTTTTGATGTGTTTTTTTTTTTTTTTCTCTTTGATGAATAATTCAAGTGTGATGTTAGAGCATGATGGCTCTTTAGTCAAGAGACTAAAAGGGATATTTAAAACCTAAGTTTTATCCACTTTATCTAAAATTCATTCAATTCTTTATAAGGGGTATATCAATCAATGACTCAATCTCGTTAGTTGACCCCTTGAGGTTTCCGATGAATGGTGTCATTGTAACTTCAAAAACCTCACAGGTTCTAACTGTAATTGTAAAAAAACTAAGGGGATCAAAGTTTATTTTTTCCTAAATTATATTAGTGTTTAGATTTATAAACAAACTAAATTAGGGATATTTTATTATCTTAATTATTAATAAGATAATATTTTTACTAAGAATAGAGAGTTAGTTATCTTAATTTGAGGCCAAACTAACTCTATAGTAAGATATAATTTTTGGAGACTTAGTTAAGTAGTTAAGCTTATAACATTTGAATGAAAATACACTTCCAAAAATAAAGAATCAAAATATATTACTTATCATGAATAAAGAGTTATTAGGGCACGCCACCTTTAAAATGTATTGCTGTTATAAACTCAATATCTGATATGGTTAAAATTATTTTTTTAATTAAAAAAAAAACTAAATTCCAAGGATTTAAGGAGGGAGGGCTTGAGAAAAGAAGTACTTGAGAGAAGATAGAATGAAGTCATACAACCATATAACATTAACAAGAGGTGAGACCTCGCTCAAAAGTACAACTAAAATATCTTACCAAACGCATAAATCAATACACAAAATTATTTATAAAGCATAAGATTGACCTAAGGAAGAAGGTACAGACTAGGGTAAATGATTAGGAAATTAAAGAAAAATCATAGTCCATACATCCCCGGAATAAACTTAAGCATGGATATAACAATAAGACGCACAAAGTCTATTTAAGAGAGCCAACACAAGTAGACAAAGAAGGATATATCAATATGCGTTAACATAGAGTCTAGTTGTGACGTGATGTACAGAATGAGACATGAACATACAAAAGATATAACTGAATAATAGAGTGAGCACGCTTGATAAAGTACATTGGCCAAAAACATGGTGGGTAAGACATGCATAGTGAGGTGTGTGCTATTGGACAAGATATTATTATAATGAACTAGAAGGCATAGAAAGCATAATATGTATGAAAAATAAAATACCTCTATGGGATAGCATACTAATTCTATAGAATACACACACAACTTGTCATAACAACCACAAAAAATGCACAAAATCACACAAAATATAGCTATAAGGAACAAGTAGAGTTTACGCAAACACGTGTAGATAGTATAAAAAAAATCACAATAAAAGCTCAAATACAATTTACACAATTTGTACCAACCAAGGTGTACCATAAGAGAACCCAGACAATCAAGACATGGAGTATAACTACTCAAGCACACATGAGTCTATGTTCTCAATCATAGTACAACCCAAGATGATACAAAAGAGAAGAAGACACCAATAAGAGAATTACAGTAAGTACATGGGTCTAAATTTCAATAGAGGGAATATGACTAGTGACAGGCAAAAGAGTGTGCTTCCAAAGTGTGATTATTCATGATCATCTTATACTGAAGTACGATAATATCACACAAGTTCAAACTAATATAAAAGATATGTCTATACAAAGAACATAGCAGTTCAAAAGATGAAAACACATAAGCATGACAAATATATCCCAATGTATAGACAACATATCAAAAGTTATTCCTATATGAATACTAATGAGTTTATACACAAAATGCATCAACATAACTTAGTCAATAAGATCCCACGTCAAGAGACCAAGAAGGAAGATGCACAAAAATATGCATGGAAAATATTTTACTTTGAAGAAGTATGAATGGCAAGTTTTCCAAAAAAAAATATTACAATAAGATCATTGGAAAAGACTAATATGCTTCATACAACATGCAGAAGAATTTTTCTATAGGGCAAGGCATAGAATTTTGAAGCATAAAGGAACTAATAATGTATATAGACAATATTCATGTAAAGCATGCATACACAATTAGTTCAGGACATCATAGTCATAGGCACACAGTTTCACTTAAGCCTATAAGAATGATGAAAACCAAGTGAACGCCCCCTCAGGGATGCACTTGGTGAGGCTTGGGGTAAGAAGGAGGCCCCCTAATCAGCAATGACCTACACATGCAAAATGTAAAACAAAGCAAGAAGGACAATGTCAATAAGGATGTACATAGGAGTACGATCTGACATTATCCAAGAATGATGACATAGGAAAAGATATATAATTATAATAACAATCAATGTCAACACAACACATGACCTAGAATAGTTGTTATTCTAATAGGATTACATGAGATGAGGTTTTCCAAAGAAAAATATTATGATAGATAACATGAAAAACCACACAATGCTTCAATAATCATGTAGCAAGGTCTTAACTATACGCAAGGCATGAAAAAGCATATAAGATCTAATTGTACATACAAACATATATGAATACATTATATATGCACACTCAGATCAAAAAGAACAAACTTAGGCAAGGTGAGATACAATAAGAGATAACGCCTAGGTTTGTATCACTTCTCAGATAAATCAGAAAAATGTGAAAGAAAATCAGAAATATCTTAAAAACAATGAAAGCCACATGATATATGAACATAATCATTTTACAATTAGCACAACAAATATTAGGAAGCAAGGAGAAAGCCAATCATGCACATTGCAAATATTATTATAAAGTACATGCATGCGCAACACACGAGTATGACACACTTGGGCATAAGGATATAAAAATGATAAACAAGCCTAAGAATGTGATACTCACTAAGGGAATTAACCCTTGGGGACCCACGGTTCTAGATTAATTCGAAAATCTCGAGCCAGCCCAATTAAGCCAATTTCTTATTATTTTGTTTTTAATTTTTCTTATTTTATTAATAAAAAAAACTTAAAAGTCAATTTTTTTTTGCTGTTAAAAGGAATCGAACCCAAACCTTCACAATGAGAATGTAACATTCTCACCACTTGGCTACAACACAAGATGTTGTTACATATTCTTCAAACTTTTAATAAAAAATACATACCTATAGTACTATAAATGCATAGAAATTAAAATCGGGCTGGGATTATGCATGCCTAACCCAAGCTCGGCCCTAAACAAAGCGGGCTTTAAAAATTCGGGCCTAGAAAACCCGCAGGCTTAAAAATCGGGTTTAAGCCTGAATTTAAATGGGAGGGCTAACCGTGCCAATTTGGGCTGGGCCGAAATTGCCACCCCTACATGTGCTGTGTGCTCAGCCACTACTCGTATTTTGGTTTTACTATTGGTAGGGTGAGTGGGAGCAGAATGGCCCTTAACTCTAGGCATTGCTATGGATTAACTCGAGGTTGTCAAACCTACTATCTGAGCACGAGGCTCTGATACCAATTGAAAGTGCACAGTAATTACCTAGAGGAGGTGAATAGGTTTTAAGCCGATATACAGAATTTTTGGGCCGAATTTAAAACCTAATAGATTATGCTATGTGTTTTAACAGTTACGGGGAAATTGAAAACAATAGCTCGCATATGAAATTGCAATGCATATAGAGATATGTAAATTAACGCAAAAGGAAACCAATCAACACATGCGATTTATCTTGGTTTAACACCCCTGTCTACGTCCACTCCTTTGAGATACCACTCGCAGGTCTCAAGGATTTCACTATGGTATGTAGGTTGTCATCACCACGGCTAACCTCCAACCGCAACGGAGAATTTATCAGCACTCTCCAAGCTATACAAGAGGATTCAATGGCTCACCCCAAAACCACTACAAGGTTTCCCAGCTAAGTTCCAACCACCACGAGGTTTCACGGTTAACCTCTATCCACTACGAGGTTTCGTGGCTAACCTCTAACCCCTACAAGGTTTCCATGGAAACCTTAAGCCATTGCCATTTTTAACCTAAATTAAAAATAGTAAAAGGACTACTTCATGTGATTTTACCAAATCGAAGTCTGTCCAGTGGTGTGAGATCAAATCCCCGTTTCTCTCTCATGATCCTCACTCCTTTCTGCCTTGGATGTCATTGTTGATGCTTGACAGAGACGAGGACCTTAAAACCCTAGATGCGTGTGTGTGAGATGATCTAATCTATGCATCACACTAACGGGTAGGGTCTTAGATCTCAATCCTTCTTCAAATTAGTTGGCATACGATGCCAAAACCATATGAATGGGAAGAATATGGAAGGAGAGGAATTCTCTAACTTAAAAAGAGAAACAATATCTCAGATCTAACCTTGGACGAAGTGAGAATTCGCATGTGGGTCCTTGCACAAAATAACCCACAATGCTTATTTATAGAGTTAGAAATTTACGAGTTTGTGGGTCGATTTGTACGATGTACTGGTTGACCGGTGGGCTCCACCTACTTAAAATCAAACGAATTCAAATTTAACGGTCAGATGGAAGGACCTACCAATCGACCCTTCGAGTTGCTAGTTGACTAGCCATTTCTGTCAGTTGCCTGATAGCGCTCAGGGCTTTCAAAACCGAACTAGGGTTTTGAGCGACTGGTGAGCTTGACCGATCGATCGGGATTTGACCAGAAGCTCCTGTCGGTCGACCGAACCACTTGGTCAGTCAATCGGGCATGTGCAGATCATACAGATCAGTAGTGGTCTGCGATACGATCGGTACCAGGGACCAATCAGTCGGAGACCAACCGATGGCCCTTTTAGGTCAACCGGATAACTAAGTCAGTTAACCGGTGCCCCTGGGAAAGCCTAATGTCATCCTTTCTATGGCCATCTACCCAAGCTTCATCCATGAATGGTTTCAACCATCCGTGGGCAATCTTTGGCTATCCAAACTCGCATCCAGATGGCCAAAGACTATGGAGTGCCTCTTAACTAGTAAGGGTACTCCAAGCTCCCTTGAAACAAGTCAATATATAATGTGTTTCTAGGGGCTATCTAGTGCATGTATGTATATACCTTTGGATAGGAGAACAATTCCGATAGATGATTCGTTGTAGCTTGGTCTTCCTTAAATCTGCAACTCTTGATCTTCAATATACTCGGTTACAGACACTCAAGGACTATGTCACAACACTGACATATCTGGAGATTGTCTAGGAAAAAGCCTATGACATTTACAATTTTGAATTAGGTGCCATAGGATCATGATCCTATGAGATTGAAGGATACTTACCCTTATCAAATTTAAATATGAAGTCGACGGTGTCATCCTCAACTATGGTTTCCTTCTCCATATATTTTCCTTTCCTAGAGAAAACAGGATCACGGAGTTTCATCTTCCATTCCAATGAAAGATGTCCCTCCCTTCCACAGTAGTTACACACTATGGCTGTTGCGCCCCGAAATATGAGATATGGAATCTTGAGGATTTCAAGGAAGACCTTCAGATCTACTTAATGGATGCAGCTGTCAAACCAACTTATACAAACCAATCCCATGTTCCCACAGAGCATAACTAAACAAACCAACGGAAGTCTGATAAATTTAAAACCTTAATAAGTATCATCACAAGATAACCAACAACATCTACATCATTACAACAGTACTGCCCACATGTGGTCAAAAGTGAATGTAAAACATAGTTCATAAACATAAGCACAACTCCAGAGTCCATCCAGCTAAGGTCTAATTCATTCGAGGTATTCACCTGCTTCATAACAGGGGTGAGCGTGGGAGCTCAGTTGGAAAACTCCATAGAACGATAGTAGAGACTTTCGTAGGCATGTAATTGAACAATTCATTCATGCAATTTTCACAATTGTAAATATATAATTCACTCACAATGTCCTTATCATGCTTATATTCTAATTTACATACCTTACATGTAATCATACATAATTTCATAATCTCAGGTTCAACATCATGCTTATCATAATTCAAAATCAATGCCCATGACCTCGTCATGCTATAACGACATTTTCATGCACATACTTCATTTCTATAAAATTTAGCAATATATCAGACAATCAATTCATTTCCATCTCCACATATAATGGAAGACATGCATTAAGATTGGTGGATGTGTATGCAGTGTAGCGTGATGTATGATGTGAAGTGATGCATTGTTTGATGAGATATGATGCGGTGCATTTTGTCATATGATGTGAAGTGATGCATTATTTTGTGTGATATGATGCAAGTATGCGTGGGTGGTTAGTCCAAGCCAAACTGTGACACTACGACCATGTTATTGTTAGTAGTCATTTCTTTTAGGGGATGATCCCAGGGTAGAGAATGCCACCCTCTTTCCTTTTAAGGAATAGTACACAAGGCAAGAAATGTGCCCTTTTTCCTTTCAGGGAATGGTACCCTAGGTAGGAAATCTGTCCTCTTTCTATTCAGGGAATGGGACCCTAGGCAGGAAATCTGCCCTCTTTCCTTCCAGGGAATGGGACCTTAGGTAGGAAATTCACCTTCACAAACGCAATCAACATATACATCCCGTGTCACACACAACACAAGGATCACCAGTGAGTGCCTCTAGCATCACTCTCAAATATCCAAACTTCTAAAAACATACATGGGACTCACATACCAAATGCACAACTTGTTATCCACTTAAGATTATTGCACACCCAAACTTCATGCCACATAGTTCATGTCATGATACAATCATTCAATTCACATTAACACATAATATCATACCATATGTAGTCAGTTCATGTTGAAAACTAGGCAGTTTACACATTTTATTGCACAAAAATCTAACACAGGTTCCTCGCACACAAACCAATACCACACACACACTACAAATATCTCAAACATGCTTCCCACAAATTTTCATTAACTTTGGAGCTCGACAAGTGTTCGGTAGTTGCCGAGCTTCCTGTCGAAGCTCCTCGGTAGCTGCTGAGTCTCGGTAGCTAGTCTAGTAAATTTCACTAGCTCGGAAGGTACCTTGATAGTTGCCGAGCTTCCTGCCGAGCAGGCAATTTATTCCAAAATTTCACTTTTCTTTTCGTGGTTCGTGCCCAATGTTCAATGCACCCAAATTTGATATTGTTAAACTCTAAAATCATAATTAACACCATTAGAAACTAAGTTAGCATGTCATAAACAAAACCCAAACTTCAATTCCAAGTTTAACATGATAAATTCACCAATTTTCATGAATCGAAGTTCTTAAGTTGAATTTCTTCCTTACTTTCATAATTCAACAATTAAAGACAAGATCTTCACACAACATGGATAATTCATAGTTTACATGCATAATTCAACCACAAACAACACAATGATCCTATATGCATTATTCTATAGCATCATTACATTCTATGAGCATGCCTACCGTAGAACTAAGGAAATTCCTATCTCTTCAAATCTTAAATTTCTCTAAATTTCAACACCATGGATTTCTAGGAAAAGTTTCCTCTTTGCTTTCTCCCTTCTCTAGAATTCTCTACAACTCCTTTCCTTTCTTCTTTCTCCTTTGGTTCAAGTTTTCCCTGCGGATGGTGGTTCTCCCACTAGTATGCACGTTTGAATTTGTGGAGTTAGTGGGGTATTCCTTCCACATTAATTGATTTAAAATGAGTACAAAGACCAAAGTATCCTCGCCTCTCTCTTATGGGCCAAACGACCAGCCCAAGGTCCAATTCACTTCAATCTCTGAGGCCCAAGCCCAAATCACCTGAAATTGTCATAAATTTCATAAATTACCCTTTAATTCAACCTAATTACAGTTTAGTCCCATTCATCCATTATTATAATAATTAAATCCTTAAGTTCATTTAAATGATTAAATAGGATTTAATCATTAAATAAGAGTGTAGGGTCAGGATCACTACATTCTACCTCCTTTAAAGAAATTTCATCCCAAAATTGTACGTACCATAATTCTCAAATAATGCAGAGTATCGTCTCTGAATTTCAGATTCCAGCTCCCATGATGCTTCTTCCTCATCATGGTGATTCCGTTGTACCTTGACTAAAGGAATGGTCTTCGTCCTTAGAATCTGTTCCTTCCGATCCGTAATCCTTACCAGTGCCTCTTCATAGGTTACATCATCTCTAAGTGGCAATTCAGTCCAGTCAATCACATGAGTTGGATCCGGCTTGTACTTCCTCAACATAGATACACGAAAAACATTATGGACTGTGTAAGGACCTAAATCCACTAAAAGGACTTCCAACTGTGATTTAAGCTTTTAAATGATTATTTTATATTTTTCCCTTAATTATTCCTATAGTAGTTAGCTAATATTAATCTGGAGAGAATTAATTAACTAGTTTTCAATATTGGGGTAAGTATGTTATTTTTACAAAATACGGGGTGCTTGGGAGAATTCCAGATTTGAGAATTTTGGTTTTTGCGCACATAACATTTTTGAAGTGATTTAGTTTGCACGTTTGGTATAGGAGATGATCTCTAGGGGGGGGGGGAGTTACATACCCACTCTCTCCTATAGTTCCATAAAAAGCCACACGTTTGGGAGGAAGAGAGCAGGCAAGAGAAGTGAGAAATCTGAGAGTAAGAGAGTATGGAAGAGAGGGATCTAAAGCTCTTGGTGTGTGCGTTTGCAGCCAAGAAAGAAAGAAAAGAGGAAGGCGTCTAATCGACGTAAAGACTCGCGTTTCTAAAGGTCTAAGTTAAGTAAATTCTCAGTACGATCCTCTTATCGAAACTCTGATTCGATAAGGTTGTTGTTCCTAAGATTTGATGATTTAGAATGATAGATTGGTGTTTGATTGATTCTAATAATCTAGTTATGTTTTTGATGTTAAAATCATGATGGTTCTATGTGTTGAGACTTATTATGTTGAGTACCATTGAATATGATAGTTTGGTTTAGAGAAAATTAGATTTGGGGTTCAAAGGAATGAATTCCATAACCCAAAAAAACTCCCCAGATTGTGACCCGTCGATAGGCACCGATCCGCCGGTGAGCCTACCGATAGAGAGAATTTTACAGACCAAAATGGGCCTTCGGTGGGCACTGGTCCACCGGTGAGTCCACTGATGCCCTGTGAATTCTCAGACAGATGACCCTTCAGTAGGCACCGGTTCACTAGTGAGCCTACAGAAAGAGTCTTGATTTAGTTATAAAAACCCCACCGACATGTACCGGTCCACCGGTGACCCTGCCGATGAGGCATATCTAAGTGACAATTTTAGACCTTGGTTCAGATTCTCGGGTGGATGATGAAGAGCTGAGACCGTCGTTTGGAACGTGATTATTGGAGACAAGTTTGACATGAAGGCAGCTAGCCTACCTGCGGGGAGTCAACTTGGTTCTCTTTGAACTGTTGTGACCATCATTCCACCTTTGAATGGACCTTTGGATTGTGATCCATTATATGATATGATTAATTGATTGTAAAGTTGTGTGAGAACATGCTAGGAAACTGATGAGAGTCCATAATCGGATTATCCGCATGTATGGGCACATGGATAGTTTCCGTTGGAGATTCTCATTAGTAGTCCTAGTCAATATGCATTCATGCTAGGGTGATGTCAAATGTTAAGTGAACCAGGAGGTGAAAATCTATAGACTAACCTTGCGAGGTCTCTGGACTAGGTTTCCTATATACTTGTGGGGTAAAAGGGCACACTTAAACTAGGGTAGGAGGCTTGTAGGCTCCTATATAGTATCGCTAGTTCTTGAGTATTGTACATTTATAAATTAGCATATGGTGGCCTTCGTACCATGGGTTAGCGCTCGGAACGAAGAGGGGGACTTTCGGCAGTCCCTAGGACCTCGATCCTAAATTTGTGTTGATTTGGAAGCTTCATATGGGGTACACTTAACAAGAGACATTTGTTTTTAGTAATCATACTTTTCACCTCATCATACTTATGTTAATATCATTTGTGCATCTCATTTTAATACATCTGATTGCTCCATACCATTTCATTACACTCATATCAAATTACTCATATCCGCTTGTGATTCACGCTACTAATCCTTTGATGTCTGATTTTCTATGGGGATGGTTACTTCTGAATTTCTTATTAAGCCTCCTAGCTTACAAAACTTTTCATGTTGCAGGTTGGGAAGAATGATAGTCGGTTTGCCTGGATGTGCTGCCTTGTTGTGTTGGATTTTATCTCTTAATTTCTGTTGGAATGATTGTACTCCTGTGAGGAGATTTGTAATATCTTTATTCCGGATTTTAGACCTTAATTATGTTTATTTGACTTTGTTCCAGATCATGGCTTAGCTAAAGCCATGTATCTGTTGGAGTAATGTTGGCTTAATTGTTGGAATAATCATCAGTTGTTTTAATTGAATTTGTTAAACTTCCGCACTCTGATTTGTCATAAAGGTAAACCGTTACCTTTATGTATTATGGTTTGATAGCGATCCCATGCGTGGAACCCGAAGGTATCACCTTGAGATCCGTGCCGCCGCATAGGGATTCGTGCCACTAATTTTGAGGTGTGACAGATTGGTATCAGAGCATAAGATTGCTCTGAGTTAGGTTGTTAGAAGACTTGTGAACTTAGGTGTCACATAGAAATCTGAAGCTAGGTGGAGGAACATAAAAGAAAAATTAGGAATTGTGTGCTGATTGATTTCTTGTGTGTTGCTAAGTATTGATATGTGTTTTGTGTGATGACTAGGATGCATAGAAATAATACCTAGATTTAATGATTACTTGGGGTGTGTAGATGGCGGGAAGGAGAAGAAATGCTAGTACTGGTGAGAGTTCAGCCACTAGATCTAGAGCTAACATGGACCCACAGATGGCAAATGTTTACTAGATCCTTGGTAACATGGCTATTGTACAGCGGGACCAGATCCAGCGACAAAAGGTTATTGATTAGAGGAAGGAGCAGAGTTCCTCCATAGGTTGGCTGGAGAAGTTCAAGAAGTTGACTCCTCCAATATATGAGGGACTGGGAAAGCCACATTGGGCATAAGACTGGGTGCTGGATATTGAGCGTATCTTTCGGACGATGGGATGCTCCGATGATCAGTGGGTACCCTTAGCCACCTTTTTGCTAAAAGGTGAAGCTCTTCACTGGTGGGACATAGTGGAGTGGAATCTTGTAGCAGCCTTGACCTGGGAGCAGTTTCACTCTTAGTTCCTGGAGACATATCTTCCCAGCAGCTATCAGAGCCAGATGGCTTCTGACTTCATGAGATTGGAGAAGGGATCACTTTCCATTGCTCAGTACGAGGCTCGCTTTGCTATGCTATTGAGGTATGCACCTCATATGATCGCTGAGGAGATAGAAAAAGTGGCCAAGTTTGAGGAAGATCTCGTCCAACCATCACATCCAAGGTTGTTCCACAGAGATTAAGGATGTACTCTGAGGTGCCAGAGTGTGCCAAGAATGTTGAGCGGGATATGGACCGAGCATCCACACAGAGAGAACAACCGATGCAAGACAAGGGCTGATTCCTTCCCTACCAGTAGCACCAGAACACTGATAAACGACAATAGAATGACAGCAAGACAGGGAAGGCTGATGCAGCTATTCTAGCGGCACAAACTCATGATACTCTGCATCAGCCACTACCATCCCAGGAGTAGCAGTTTCGCCGCTGGGAGACCAAAGCTTGCTACAACTATGGAAGGGAAGGGCATCTTCAGATCAACTGCAGAGCGCCTAAGAGAGATGACAAGCCTGCCCCGCCGAGACCAGTGACTCCTGAAAGAGTCAATGCCTTGACAGATGCAGCTGTTCCTCTCTATGATCAAGCTACCAATGCCATGGTGGAAAGTACTATTCACTTATTTCACACTCTGGTTCGTGTATTGTTTGATTCCAGCGCATCGCATTACTTTATCTTTAGTATGTGCATGATTTTTTGGGTTTACACCCTAGTAGTTTGGAGCATCCCTTGTGCATTGTTAACCCAATTGGGGGAATCGCTACTCTCCACCAAGTTTGCCGTGCTTGTGTGGTAAGGATAGGTGATCTCAGCCTGGAGTCCGACCTTGTAGTGATAGATATGATAGACTTCAAAGTAATTCTTGGCATGGACTGGCTCTCTGGCTTCCACGCCAGAGTTAACTATCTTGGGAAGTCTGTTGTATTTCATCTTCAGGGGGATCGTTGTCAAACCTTCCTTGGGTCAGAGAAGGATCGCTACTAGACTAATTTATTGTGCACGACGGAGGGAGTTCAGAAGCTAGCACTGGAGGACATTTCTATCATTCAGGACTTTAGTGCAGTATTCCAAGTGATTCTAGGGTTACCACCTAAAAGGGAGGTATACTTCAGCATCGAGCTCACTTTAGGTACTACTCTCATTTCACATGCGAGATATCGGATGGCTCCGACTGAGTTACATGAGCTGAAAGAGCAATTGGATGGACTGAGTGCGCTTGGATTCATCAGGCCTATTACTTCACTGTCACCAACCAACCAGAAAATCCCAATTTCTTGAGACTTCTGATTTATTTGTAACTCTCACTCCATATCTCTATAGAAGTGGATCAAAATGGTCAAAACATAAGCAGAAGACTAAAACAGTTCTAATAAGATATAAGTAACTAATAATATTGAAACTAAAACTGATAAAATCTAAATAAAGGAAATTCTACTTCTAGACTAATACTAATATTCTACTAGAGTGCGATACCCAAACCAGGCTCTATCTTCGTGACTAAGCACCTCAACCTGAAAGATATAAAATAATACACATAAGCTAGAAGCCAGAATGAGTAATCCTTCAATGAAATATATTTGCTTATGCTCCAACATTATGAGAAAAGTGCAACAAGTGTATGATATGTGAATTAGAACAGTATATGTGCAAGTAGTGAACATTATGGTGGAATAACTATAAATTCACACAATCCATTGTTCTCTCACATCCTTACTAAGTATAACTTAATAGTCAACATGTCCGTCATTATATGCTTAAATCTATATGGAAATTAGGCCAAGTGTTTCATACACAAGGCTCTCACATTAATATCAACAAAGACCTGCAAACGCAAAAAATGATAGAGAAACGTTGTATGGAAATGTGAAATATAGTAAGTTCCCACATGATCACAATCCCTATCCAGGGTGTCCCAAACACGAGAATTCGCACCCATATTTACGGCTAAGGGATAGAATTATTCAATGTGTACTACATAGTTTTATGGGTTTTCAACCAAGGAGGTACAATCCCCCCACTTATTTTTGATCACGGGTCAATACTGAGGTTTACACCAACGTGTGAACGTCCTCAGGGAATCATACTTATTCACAATACAACATAAGGGTGTTATTATGGTTTTACCATCTTCCAAGCTGCACCAACGTGCTGATCCTTGGGTTAACATCATCCCACAAGTCTGTAGAGGCATACCCACCATGGGGTTCTCTCTCAGCTTGGGCATGATAATAGAGCCCTCTTATAGGACAATAATAGTCAACAAGTCCAGTCATCTCATATGTGAGTCTAAACCCAAGTTCATTACATGGGGTATTAGACTAGGCTATTACAGCCGTAAGGTCCATATGCAATTCCTTATATTCAGGTTCATTAATTAATGTAACACACAATGCGTCATAGACATATATTCAATTCATCATTCATATGGGCACAGTCCCATAATCTAATTTACAAGGTACCATGGTAGACAACATACGTCTAAATAATCCATAATGTCATAAAAGGGAAAACAAGGTAAACACATCCACAAATGAGAGTGAGATAAGCCAAACTGAGCACACACAAGCTCCATACTCTATACTAATCACACTTGAGCATTCAAGCATAGTCCAACCATCATAATTATGCCTTGAGGTATGTACTTCATCATATCTAACAGTTCACAATTGCAAGTCATGCAAGGATGTAAGCCAACAATCTCCTTTCTAGCCAAAACAAGGATTAACATGATACAAATACTACTCTTAGTGTCCAAACATATGTAAAAAAATGTCCTTGAACTCAAGGGAGGATTTTGGGGTCACTTATACAAGTTTCCCCAAAATTTCCTATTACTTGGTCAAATCTAGGAAAGCGAATTTTCGGGTTGACGGATCATATTTTGTTTGGTAAGTCTTTTGGCTTCGGAAATGGGTCAAACATGTGAGGTTAGTCATTATACACGTGTCCACGTTTAAATCTCCAACATCAGACCAAGGGAACTATTTGGCGGGGTCCTTGACGACCTCTCGGCTCGCCAAAAAAGGCTAAAATGTGCAAATTGACTTGGCACTTTGGGAACTGGTCCGGATGAGTCTCGATAGACCAAAAGTGAACTTAGATTCTCTCCAAATTTTGGCTTCGACGACCTCTTCGGCTCGCCAAATGGGGTCTCGGCGACCATTCCAGTGAGCCTAAAAGAGCTCTAAGATTCGAAGGATTTCTAGGCGCGCCGAGTAGGTCGCCGAACCACGGGAAGGGTCTTAACAGTCTAGAATTTCACAGGAAGGTCATACAACCTCCCAGGAAGGTCCGATTATGCTTTTTATGTCAAGATTGTTAGTCTATGTTGGGGATTTGTGGGTTTCTCTATAATTTCACAACTTTAGGGATTTGATTCTCACATCTCAGTTATCAAGGGAAGGTCAGGGGTTTAATTCAACATCTAAAGCATGTGAATCATGTAATAATTCCAAGAAGAAGGTGGGCATTCAACAAATAAACCCTTCTCCTTGGTCATAATGTCAAATACACAAACAAATACGAAATCAAGGAAGGGATACTCAACTCGGGGTGTTACCGGAGTGAGTCGCGGTTGTTCCGTCGTGTCTCCGAGTTCTCCAATGATCTCCCATCAGCTCCAAGGCTCCAAGAGAATGAGAATAGAGGAAGAGAAATGAAATATGAGCTAAGTGTTCTATTTATAGGCCCTAATGGCCAAGTTGTGAATAGGAACAACTATTCTGGTCATACAATTTCCAACTGGACACCTATGCAGATATTGATAGAGGGCGTTTCCTGATGGGTATCTCTAGAGCTACCAAATATGATCATTATCTTGTCTGATTATTTTATTTTCATTAAATTGCTAAAGTCACTATAACTAATCAGGCTGACTCCCTAAAATAAATTAACTTTCCTAATTAGTTTTAGGGGTTAAGGGTGATCCTAATGTGCTTTAACTTCTGCTTATTAGTGAATTTAGTTTACTAGGTCTTTAATTAAATCTGAATTCTAACTTAATTATTAGGGTGATTATTCAGGCTCTTACATTCTGACCTCCTTAAAAGAATTTCGTCCCCGAAATTTCTTCAAGGAGTTCTGCAGGCGAGGGTAAGGAATTAGATGCACGAGCCCAAAATAAAAACACAATCACAAACACACGTCCATTAGCATCACTGCCATTACACAAAAGGCAAAAACACATTGAAGCATTCATACTGAAAGGGAGGGGGCCGGTACAGGATACCCAAAACATACATATGACAAAGTGAAAATGAGAATCAATACACTACGAGAAGAAAACCTGCCAAAAACAAGAACTCTACACTACTATAGAAAAGCACATCTAAGGATGATCCTCTAGAGGTGGTGATGGTGGCTTGCTGGAGAGTGGCACAACATCGGTTGATCGACTGCAACTGAACGTATCCTAAAAGAACTGGAGAGTGGTGTCCACAGTCTTCTGCAGCATGGACATCTGCCTCCTATTCTGACGAAGCTCCGCTGCTATCTCCATCTGCGTCTGCTAATGAGCTCTCGAATTTTCCCTCTCTAGGGTAGCTAGCCAAGCCTCAATAGATGGCCTGCGTCTGGGAACAAAGTCTAGTCCTGGAGTGGTTGAGGTGGAAGCTCGGTGAGACTGATGTGCCTGCTCCTACTCTTGCTGCTCCTCTAGATGGTGCTGCAGCTGAAGCTGATCCTCATAACGAGGGAGGCCCATCAAAGCGAGGTTCTTGAAGGTGAAGGGTGCTTCTACCTTGTTCTTCTCAGGATGGCTCAATACAATCTCCCAGTGTTTAGCCACGGTACGCATCAAGCAGGGAAAGGGTAGGGCACCCTTCCGAGTGTACCGGACATACCGGATAATGCGGCCAATCACTAAGGAGGGAAGGCTGGCCCGTAACCACCATGTGGAGTACTCTAACCATGAATGGTGTGAGCTCACTGGTGTTGTTAGAGCGAGGGTAAACACCACAAAGAAAGATAGAATGGAGGATCCGATAAGTAGGGCGAAGTTTGGTGGCAGCAAGGGCGTTGTTATTGTTCCATGCGGCATTTTAGCCACACAGATCTCGGGTCACGACAGAGCGCTCAGAAAAAGGAAGGTCAGGAATGGTGCTACGCTCATTGTTCACGGGAACATTCATGAGAAAAGAGATGAGCTGGAGATCAAGGATATGGGGTTCACTAGAAATGACAAAGGTAATGGTGGAGGTCTCGAGGTCGGTCACAGTAAAATACCCGTACATGGTCCGGGTAAGGGTCTCAGAGGCCTGTCCGCTCCAGTTCATGAGGGGTTCCCAACCTACAGCTCTAAGGAGGGCAGGGACACCATAGGATTCCATGTGAGTATACAAGGTGGGTCTCTCTATCACTATTTTCTTGTAGGCAAACTCATGGAGAGGAGCCTGGGGTTCAGGTTCTGTATTAGAGGGAGACTCAATGTCTTCCACTTCATACGGGGCAGGTGAGGGTGGTCTCCTAGAGGTGGATCCCTTGTTGGATTTGGTTTTCTAACCTCTAGGCATGTTGATTCTACGGTTTAAGAAAAGTAAGGAAAAAGGTAGGGTTGAAGAATGCACTAGGTTACAACTAATCAAAAGAAAAGAGAAAAGGAAAAAGTTTACCTTGCTTGCAAAGGCGTTTGGAGGCCTGGATTTTCCAAGGAAAGAGGTTGGAGGAAAGAGCCAAGGAAGGAGAAGAAGAAATGAAGAGAAAAGCACAAAAATACATTAAATACAACTAGGCTAGGGCTTCGGCTCGACGTTCGGCGAACCGAACAGGTCGTCGAAGCCAACCAGAGGGAAAAACTTAAAAAATTTTAAATGGGCATTTTTATTAAAATTTTAGAATCCAAAACATCACATTAAATCACTCCAAACATGAAAATTTTAAAGAAGTTAAATCAGGTGAGGGTCCTGACCCGGGTTTGGAATGAATAGTACCTTCCCAGACTTACATCCAAAATAGCAAAGCAAATATATAAAAGTATTATTATTAATATAGTAATTTGGTGAGATATAATTAATTATAATTTATTAATCTTCTTATTTAAATATAAAAATCCAATTTCTGCATTTCTCAAACTTCTCAGCCTAATGCATTTGCAACTACATTGGCTTCAAATTCGGAAACATTTTCAGCATTGATGTTCTAGGAAATTTTAAATTAATCCAATCAACAATCATATGTCTTAGATTGTCATATCCTATAGAACATGATAATCCAATACTCAACAAATAATTCACCCTAGTAGCCACTGTTTCAGAACGTTTAGGAATAGTAGACTAGTTATTCCCGATTGTCCATCCGAAGTTACTAGTTAGGGTGCACGAACAACAATCGTACATACCTCACCAACTCACATCCTAATTATACTTAATCCCAATATCCCATATATAACCTATACTGGAGGTTAACCTATAAGGTCCTAACCTGAAGTTCGATACAAAATCCTAAGCTAGTTACTTAAGTCTTAGAAGAACTCAGGCTTTGATACCGTTTTCGTCACGAACCAACCAGAAAATTCAAATTTTTTGAGACTTCAGATTTATTCGTAACTCTCACCCAATATCTCTATGGGATTGGATCACAATGGTCAAAACATAATTGAAAGACTAAAACTGTTCTAGTAAGATATAAGTAACTAATAATACCGAAACTAAAACTGATAAAATCTAAATGAAGGAAAGTCTACTTCTAAACTAATACTAATATTCTACTATAGTGCGATATCCAATCCAGGCTCTCTCTTCGTGACTAAGCTCCTCAACCTGAAAGATATAAAATAACACACATAAGCTGGAAGCTAGAATGAGTAATTCTTCAATGAAGTGTATTTGCTCATGCTCCAACATTATGAGAAAAGTGCAAAAAGTGTATGATATGTGAATATGGATAGTATATGTGGAAGTGGTGAACAATATGGTGGAATAACTATAAATTCACACAATCCATTCTTCTCTCCCATCCTTACTAAGTATAACTCAACAGCCAATATGTTCGTAACTATATGCCTAAATCTATATGGAAATTAGGCCAAGTGATTCATACACATGGCTCTCACATTAATATTAACAAAGACGTGCAAATGCAAAAAAAGAAAGAGAAACGCTGTATGGCAATGTGAAATATAGTAAGTTCCCACATGATCCCAATCTCTATCTAGGATGTCCTACCAACCTGAATTCGCCCCCGTATTTACGGCTAAGGGATAGAATTATTCAATGTGTACAGCATAGTTTTATGGGTTTTCAACCAAGGAGGCACAATCCCCCCACTTATGTTTGATCACGAGTCAATACCAAGGTTTACACGAACATGCTGACGTCCTCAGGGAATCATACATATTCATAATCTAACAGAAGGGTGTTATTATGGTTTCACCATCTTTTTAGCTGAACCAACGTGATGATCCTTGGGTAAACGTCATCCTAAAAGTTTGTAGAGGCATACCCACAATGGGGTTCTATCTCAGCTTGGGAATGATAATAGGATCCTCTCATAGGACAATAATAGTCAACAAGTCCAGTCGTCTATATGCGAGTCTAAACCCAAGGTCATTACACGGGGTATTAGACTAGGTTATTACAGTCGGAAGGTCCATATGCAACTCCTTATATTCAGGTCCATTAATTACTGCAACACACAGTGCGTCATAGACATATATTCAATTCATCATTCATATGGGCACAGTCCCATAATCTAATTTACAAGGTACCATAGTACATAAAATACGTCTAAATAATCCATAATGTCATAAAAGGGAAAACAAGGTAAACATATCCACATATGAGAGTGACATAAACCAAACGGAGCGCACACAAGCTCCATAATCTATACTAATCTCACTTGAGCATTCAAGCATAGTCCAACCATTATAATTATGCCTTGAGGTATGTACTTCATCATGTCTAACAATTCATAATTGCCAGTCATACAAGGACGTAAGCCAATAATCACCTTTCTAGCCAAAACAATGATTAACACGATACAACTACTACTCTTAATGTCCAAACATATGTGAAATAATGTCCTTGAACTCAAGGGAGGGTTTTGAGATCACTTATACAAGTTTTCCCAAACTCTCCTCTTGCTCGGTCAAATCTAGGAAAGCAGACTTTCGGGTTAAGGGGTCATATTTTGCATGGTAAGTATTTTGGCTTCGGAAATGGGCTGGACATGTGAGGTTAGCCGTTATACACGTGTCCACATTTAAATCTCTAACATTGGGCCAAGGGAACTATTCGGCGGGGTCCTCGGCAACCTCTCGGCTTGCCGAAAAAGGCTAAAATGTGCCAATTAACTTGGTACTTTGGGAACTGGTTCAGATGAGTCTCAATAGACCAAAAGTGAACTTAGATTCTCTCTAAATTTTGGGTTCGACAACCTCTTTGGCTCACCGAACTGGGTCTCGGAGACCATTCCAGTTAGCCCAGAAAGAGCTCTGAGATTCGGCGGACTGCTCAGCGCGCCGAGCAGGTCGCCGAACCACGGGAAGCGTCCAAATAGTCTGAAATTTTACAGGAAGGTCATACAACCTCCCAGGAAGGTTCAGTTATGCTTTTTATGTTCAGATTGGTAGTCTATGTTGGGGATTTGTGGGTTTCTCACTAATTTCCCAACTTTAGGGATTTGATTCTCACATCTTAGTTAACAAGGGAAGGTCAAGGGGTTAAATCAACATCTAAAGCATGTGAATCATGTAATAATTCCAAGGAGAAGGTGGGAATTCAAGAAATAAACCCTTCTCCTTGGTCACAATGTCAAATACACAAACAAATACGAAATCAAGGAAGGGATACTCAACTCGGGGTGTTGCCGGAGTGTGTCGTGGTTGTTCCGTCGTGTCTCCGAGGTCTCCGATGATCTCCCATCAGCTCGAAGGCTCCAAGAGAATGAGAATAGAGGAATTGGAATGAAATACATGCTAAGTGATCTATTTATAGGCCCTAATAGTCAAGTTGTGAATTAGAACAGTTGTTCTGGTCGTATAATTTTCGACAGAACACCTATGCTGATACTGATAGAGGGATTTTTTGATGGGTCTGAGGTGTGTCTCTAGAGCTACCAGATATGATTATTATCTTGTCTAATTATTTTATTTTCATTTAATTGCTAAAGTCACTGTAACTAATCAGGCCGGCTTCATAAAATAAATTAACGTTCCTAATTAGTTTTAGGGGTTAAGGGTGATCCTAATGTGTTTTAACTTCTGCCTATTATTGAATTTAGTTTACTAGGTCTCCAATTAAATTTGAATTCTAACTTAATTATTAGGGTGATTATCCAGGCTGTTACATTCACCTTGGGGCGCGCCAGTTATTTTCGTGAAGAAGAAGGATGGTTCGCTTTGTCTTTGAGTCGACCACAGGCAATTGAATCAGGTGACGGTGAAGAACAAGTATCCTTTGCCAAGGATAGATGACTTATGCAACCAATTGAGGGGAGGTCAGTATTTCTCAAAGATCGATTTGAGGTCAGGATATCACCAATTGAGGATCCGTGACGAGGACTTTCAGAAGACAGTGTTTTGTACTCGATATGGGCATTTCGAGTTTGTGTTTATGCCATTCGGGTTAACGAATGTGTCAGCATCATTTATGGATCTTATGCACATAATTTTTTGGTCTTTTCTGGATCAGTTCGTTGTTATCTTCGTGGATGACATCCTTATTTACTCGAAGTCTGAGGAGAAGCTCGAGGAGCATCTTCGGATTGTGTTGCAGACATTGCTCTATCACCAACTGTACGCCAACCTGGAGAAGTGTGATTTATGGAGAGATAAGGTCAGATTCCTTGGACATGTTGTATCTAGGAGTAGTGTCTTTGTAGATCCAACCATGGTCAAGGCAGTTCGTTGGTGGGCGAGACCTAAGAACGCATCAGAAATTAGGAGTTTCCTAGGTCTTGCTGAGTACTATTGGAGGTTTATCGAAGGATTTTCCTCCACAGTAGTGCCGTTGACACGCTTGACTAGGAAGGATGTGAAGTTCAGCTGTGATGAGATGTGTGATGCAACTTTTGAGGAGCTTAAGAAGAGGTTGACCTCAGCACCTATCCTTGTTGTGCCAGATGCAGGACAGAAGATGGAAGTGTACATGGACGCATCGCTGCAAGGATTGGGTACAGTGCTTATGCAGGATGGACGTGTGGTGGCGTATGCTTCTCAGCAACTTAAAGGTCATGAGCATAACTACCCCACTCATGACCGTGGGTTGGCCGCTGTGGTTTTTGCTTTAAAGCTGCGAAAGTATTACTTGTACGGCGAGGAGTTCAAGTTATTTTCAGATCACAAGAGTTTGAAATATATTTTCACACAAAAGGACCTCAACATGCGTTAGAGGAGGTGGTTGGAGCTTGTGAATGATTACATCACTACACTTCACTATCATCCAGGAAAGGCAAATGTGGTGGCAAATGCATCGAGTCGGAGACCGCGAGGCGTGCTCGCAGAGTTAATGAGGCAGAAGTGGAAGCTACAGGAAGTTATTGCAAATTTGGGAGTTCAGCTAGTGAACCGAAAGCCTAGAGGTTATCTTTTTAATCTCATGTGTTTGGCCTTGACCTACTAACAAGTAAGACATCGTGCAACATACTGAGTGATCTTTCTCTTCATGCCCGGCCACCAAAAGTTCGTGCATACATCTCGATACATCTTGGTGCTCCCTGGATGAATAGAGTAACACGAATTGTGCAACTCACCCAAAATCTCTTTCTTGATCGCCTGATCAATCAGAACGCAAAGACAGCTCTGATATTTGATTAATCCATCTGGATGTACCACCCACTCTGGCTTACCATCGTTCGCTGCTCGCAACTGCAAGTCGTGGTCATCGTAAGAGTAATTGGAAATTCTTCATAATTCACTAGCTGAACTCATCGTAAGAGTATGTTATATCAAACAAGCACACTTAACATCCTCAGTAATTGGAAATTCTTCATAATTCACAAAAATAAATCTTGACTTAATAAGTTTCTAAGTTCTCATGCTAAGGTCTCTTTATATACAACAATCACCTAAGTAACTATAACAATTTACAATATATTTAATATTCAACATTCATTTCAATGTAAATTTCACACCAGTCAGACAATTCACAAGAGACACTTAGTTCAAACAACTCACATATAGTACTCCATATACTTTTCACACACAGACACGTAAACATATCACGCTACTAAGTCAGATATTATACCAAAATATATTGCATACAATACAATGATGTGGACCTAGGTTCATATGTTTCTATGTTTCATCGTAGGATTTCACTATACCCTACGATTTCCCAAAGCCTAGACAACTTAAAAAAACCTAGAGCTCTAATACCACTCTGTCACGCCCCAAATCCGAGATATAGGATCTCTACGATTTCCAAGGGAATAACCTTCGGATCCAACGTTTGGATGCAGATATCCATTCATAACACGCAAACACTCACCTGGTTAATCAGAGTTAACAACGTAAATCAGTGGAACTCTATACAATTTAAAACCTTTAACTAACACTAGTTAAGTTCAAGTCCACAAGATCAAGAAAATATCTAATCTATTACCACTTCAATGCCCCCTTTGGTCAAAATCAAAGTTAATAAAAACAGAACAAAATCCATTCCATTGTTTACTAAGTATCTGAAAACAAAATTAAATCTAGCAAAGGTCCATCTCCCAATCCACTCCTCAGTTGAACTGCTTTCCTGTTTCAACATAAGGATGAGCCACAGACCAGTAGGGAAATCCAACGTATAACAATACATGTTAATTCATACAATTTCACCCAACAGATAACACATCATTCACAGTGTATTAGGATGCTCATATCATATTAAACATACTATTCGATATGTATATCACATAGCACATTGTAATCCCATTACATTCCATCAAGTTTATTAATCACAAGAATCCCATTATAATTGTAAATCACGCATATAATCATATCACATCAGAACAATTCATTCACATGGTCCCACCATAATAGATCATAAGGTCCATATAATCCCATCAAGCATTAACACCTAATCCACATAGTTCCACTATGCATTAAAAAATAATCTATGAGATCCCATCATGAACAAACAATTAAACCACATATTCCTACTGTGCATAACAAGTAAACCACATGGTCCCACCAAGCCTCAACATATAGTCTACATGATCCCATCATACCTTGACAATTAATCTGCATGGTCCCACCATACCACAACACATAGTTCAATCCACATTGTCCCACCATGCCACAAAACACAGTTCAAAATACAAACCCAAACACAACACAACCAATCAATAAATGGAAGTACTCACAAGCATTCACTTCAAGTCAAACATACACAATGATTAATGAAGTATGATATGAAGCAAGTATGCACAATGAAGTGTGGATGATTATGCATATGCAATGCAGTGGTAACCTTATACACATGTCCAAATCATCACATAGAAGCTTCCCATAAATGTTGGAGTCAAATGAGCTTTCAGTAGATGCTCGATATCTGTCGAGGGTCCTACCGAAAATTTTGGTACATGTTCTATCGAGGCTCGGCAGATTGTTCAGAGAGCTAACATTTTCTGGTAATTTTGGATAGATGTCTCAGTATCTACAGAGAGTCCTACCGAACGACTAATTAGCCCAGAATTTAGTATTTCTCCTAGGGCTTCGTGCCTACACTCTCACATACCTATTTTATACTTTCAAACATTAAATAACTATTTAAATCATCATGAACACAATGAATCTTAACATATCAATCCAATATATATACATAGATTAGCATTACATAAATCCATCATCATATATGAAATAAATCCAGAAATCATAATCAATCCATAAGAACTCATAAAAACATTACAATCACATTAAAACAAGAATATATTCCTACTTATTCATTTAATCACACAAATCATCTACACAGATGTTATTCAATACAAATATGCAAAATACCATTTCATCTCATTAAAACAGTTCATATCATATTTAATCATATAATCATGCAATCACCTACTTGTATCTATAGCATCATCATAACCTATGAATATAGCTACCAAAAGATCTAAGGAGAATCCCTACCTCTTATCCAGGTTCCCAATCCGCAACCTAGTAATAATCTTCTTCCAACTTCACCTGCCTATTTATGGCTTGCTTTATCCAGGTCTTTCTTTCCTTTAACTCTTCTCCATCTTCTTCATATTCTGTATGTCCTTCATATCCTTCTGCTTCTTCCTTCTTTGCTTTTCTGGTTCTCTTCTTCCTACAGTAGATCTTCCTTTTCTTTTCCTCTCTCTAATTTCTCTTTCTTCCCTCTAGGCCTTTTCATCTTCTTTCTTTTCTGAAAACAAAAACCCATAATTTCTTTCTATTTGGTTTGTCCTATGAAAGTAGGGAGAATTCCCTTTTTCTTCACTTCCTAGTTTTTAGGTGTTTCAATCTTAATGGGAAGTCATCTTTCCCTTTAATCAAGCCTTTAAAATTTTGAATTTGAATCCCTAACAATAAATTACGTCCATTTCATATTTTTGTGGTTATTTTCCTTTATTAAGCCTTTTACTTATTTAATTACATAGATTATCTTGTTGTTTTCCAAAATTACCTATTGATCCAATTCAGCCATAAGTCTTGAATATAATTCCAGATGTGTAATTAGCAGGTTAATTAAGATTAATTCACTAATACATAGCTGGGTTTGTGTCATTACACCAATCTATCTTTCTAAATCATCAAATCTTAGGAATAGCGACCTTATCGAAATCAAAGCTTCGATAAGAGGATCATACTGAGAATTCACTTACCTTAGATCTTCAAAAACGCGAGTCTTTACGTGGATTAGATGCCTTCCTCTTCTCCTTCTTGCTCGGTTGCAAATGCACACACCAAGAGCTTTTAGATCCCTCTCTTCCTTTCTCTCTTACTCTCAGATTTCTCTCTTCTGTTTCCTGCTCTCTTCCTCCTAATCGTGTGGGTTTTATTGGGAACTGTGGGAGAGAGTGGATCTGTAACTCCACCCAAGATCAGCTCCCATAGCAAATGTGTAAACTCAATCAATCCAAAAACGTTACGTGTGCAAAAACCAAAATTCCAAAATCTGGAATTGTAATAGCCCGAGTTCGGACTATTGAATTAATTACGCTTAATGGCATAATTAATTCAGATAATTATGATCATCTTG
>JAUPMG010288968.1:0-17699 GCA_031762675.1 Pachysandra terminalis | reverse complement strand
AAGCAAGAAAAGCGTACAAGAAATAAGGATAGACCTGATCGTGGTGTTTGGACTCCTCTTCGTCGTTCGGATGGGTTGCATGCTAGTGATGAGTCCTTGTCATCATCTGCTTCTCAAACTACGCAATTACTATCGGATTCTTTAGAAGGCATGACCATTACCGAACATGATGCCACTGGAGTTGGTCAAAATGGGGATGATGTTATGGGGGACACTGTATCTAGTTATAGGTCATCCATATCCAGTGCAAAATCTCAAGTAGGGCGTGGTGGTAATTCATCATCTGTCTTTGATCTTTCAGTAAATCATGAAGTGAAAGTTGACATACCTATCACAAGCAGGAGTGTGGAAGCTAAACCTCTTGGAAGTGGACGTATAAGTTTTTCTTTGGTGGAGAATGGTTAGCGTTAAGCTGTTAAAAACTAAACTAATCGTAAATTGCTTATTTCTGATACATATTACCACTGTTCTTCATTCTTCAATTCATACATCCAAATTTTTATCCAGGTACACATAGGCATGCTGGTCGCCGTGTACCACACGTGAAGGATGCAGATGGTTCCCTGAATGTAAGTGAGGGAAAGCCTTCTAAGAGAGGAGGGGCTACTGGCTATGGTACCCATGAGGTATGCTTGCAATTGTCAAATTTTAGTGAAACCTGTGCGGGTGCCATTTCTAATGTTTACTTCGATGTCTAGTGTTAGTTAACTATAGTTTCATGGTTTTCATCCAATGAATATGCAGAAACAAATATGGGTTCAGAAGTCGGGTTCTGGTTCGTAGTCTGCCTTAAATTGGTAATCCCTTATTCTTTGTGAATACCATTTTTTATTCCTGTAA
This sequence comes from Pachysandra terminalis, assembly GCA_031762675.1. NCBI lineage: Eukaryota > Viridiplantae > Streptophyta > Magnoliopsida > Buxales > Buxaceae > Pachysandra > Pachysandra terminalis. The sequence goes on along the minus strand of JAUPMG010288968.1, from coordinate 16,859 downwards.
CTAATAATCGAAATAGTGAATCCAAATGTATTTAGAAAAGCACTCTTAAGAAGGATTGAAAATGCATAAAGTATAAGTGTGATATCATACTGGATGTCCTGTTTGTACTTGCTGCTAAAATGTCTCGCTTATTAAAAAAAAAGTAGAACAATATTTAAGTCTTAGAATAGGCTGATCAATCATTTGGTGGGTTTGTTAAGCATTTTCTACAATTTATTTCTATTTGAAGTATTCTTTTCTTAGGCGTCTTTCCATATTAACATTTTATAACAGCTAAATGAGTTTTTCATAGCTCTATTTGCAATAAGCTTTTTAGGAGTCAGTATATTCTCAATTCCAGGCGTTTCAAGAAAGCAATCTTTTGTCTTCGGTAGGGATGGCAATGAGACAGGTTAAATGGGTATAAGTAGTAGTAGGTTTGAGTTTGCGGTTGTCAAATCCTACCCCTTTTCTAGTGAAGTGTGGTTATTTACATGTATTTTTACATTAATAAACATATTCTATCCATATGATATGTTTGTAATGATAAACATTTCGTATTAAAATTTATATTTTTATGTAAAATTGTATTTTTATACATAATGTATGATGAAAAGGTGTGCTTCATACCGCCTTACTCTTGAGGTAGGAGTGGGTTTGTAGGATGGTGGACTCTGATAGGCTGGGGGAGTTTGCTAAAGTCCATCTTGAATTGATCCCTTATCATTCCCAAGTCTGGGGGACTTCTTGGGGTTTTATTAATATTTTGTTTTGTTTTCTATTTCTGTGAATTTAAAATGTTTAAAACTTTAAAAAGCTTATATCGTACTTCTTCAATAAGAAAATTATATAATATTTCAGCTTATAACTTATTATATAGACTATTTAGTAGTTTTGAAACATATAGAATTGTAAGTTAAATTATTGGACTATTCTTATAAGTCTTTCTTTAGTTTATTGATGCGAAATTGATTCTTTGACTAATATAATCACCTTTTTTGATTTTTGTGAGTTTATACCATATTAAGCTAAAATATGCAATCCGATTATATTTGGCAGTTTCAGCTTATTAATCCCTTTTTTCGGTCCATTGTTTGTGGCAAAATCGTTATAAACAGTGTTGATGGCTATTTTTGGCACCGTGCACCACATCAGCAAATTAATAATGATTTTGCATATGTAAGTTTTGGCAAAATTGACTTAACCAACAATCCCGACCATAGTGTAAAGGATCGTCCGATCCCGGTCTGGATCGGACGATCCAATTAGGGATCGGACCGGGACGATCCCCGATCCAAAACCGATACCAAGAAACCCAAAAACACACTGACTCAGTCCGATCCCGATACAAATCGGGTGATCCGAACGATCCGTCTCGGAATCAGCGAGTTAGATCGTCCGATTCAATATGGATTGTGTGGTTTTTCTTTTGGACGATTTGGTCGAAATCTAAAAAAAAAAAGAAACTGTGCACGTTTCAGAGAGAGAAAGAGAGGGGGAGCAGCTACCCTGAGAAAGAGAGAGCAGCTCTGCAGATCTTTGTAGCCACCCTGAGAAAACCTTGAGAAAGAGAGCAGCTCTGCGGATCTTCTTCTTCGCAGACACTCTGAGAAAGAGGAGAGAGAAGCTCTGCGGATCTCTTCGGATCTTCTTCTTCGCAGTCACCCTGAGAAAACCCTGAGAAAGAGAAGAGAGAGCAGCTCTGCGGATCTTCTTCTTCGCAGCCACCCTAAGAAAGAGAAGAGAGCAGCTCTTCTTCTTCTTCTTCTTCTTCTTCTTCATTTTCCTTTCTCATGGCTTCTGTTGATGTTGATTGAAAAGACGATTTGAAGGAGGATTGAAAAGACGATCTGGGGATAAGACAGAAGTTGAGAAATTACATTTTGACCCCTAAAATTATTAAAATTGTTTTGTTTTTTTTTCTTCTTAAGATCGTTTGGATCGTCCGATCCAGAATTGGATCGGTGATCGAACTCGGGATCGGACCAGGACGATCCCCGATCCGAAACCAAGTCTTTAAACTATGATCCCGACAAGTGTTTTATCAGTTTTGCCAAGTAACCTTGCAGCTCAATGGCTGGCAAATGCCAAGAGTTTTGTTGAAACATAAATTACCAAAACTAGCCTTGAATGACCAAAAATCGAAAAACTAGAAATAACCCCTCCATATTTGGCCATATAGGATCCCTGCTTGGGCCCTTCAATCGAGTGGCATGAGCCTCGGGATCCAGGGGGCGCCCACCCAAAATCCCGTCGGGTTTGAGCTAGGCCTGTTTTCATGCAAAAAGAGGGACCTTTGTTTGCGTACAGATGGAGAATGCCGAAATACGCAAAAAGAGAGCTGCTTGGGCCCAAAATCCCATCGGGTTTAAGCCTAGCAAGGCTTAGGCGAAAAAGGGACCTTTTTTTGGGACTTTTCCAAGGATTTTTGAAGAGTTTGAGCATTCAGACTGGAGAGTTCAAGTGCTCATTACTTGAGAGATTCTCTATAGAGAAGATCTCATAGAGAGAAGAAAGAAGCTTTTCTTGAGAGTCAAACTGAAGTGCTGTCTACCCGTTCGTGCATCTCCCGTCATCGGATTATAGCCACCACCTACCTTCCACATCTTACGAACCCGCCTTCCTACCCTGCTTGAGCAACATTGTAGGAATGGCTGTATCATTGCGTTTTAGGCCCACACGTGGAACTAGTTCACCCTACTCAGATTTTACTTGGAAGACATGTAGGGCCATACTGCCACATGGATGTGCTGCCCAAAAGGCACCCACAAACAGATTCCTTCCTCTCTGTTTTTTTTTCCTTGCCGCACAAGGTTTGCTTACAATGATTTGCCACCTCAGCCTCTCTTTACGGTGTAAATTTCGGCCCAAGCAAATAACCCAAGTTGGAAAACCCCCTTTCTAAACCATTTTTTATTCTGAAATATTGAAATCTTTAATGGCTCTAAAGTGTTGTATAAGTGGTCCAAACTTGGTGGCCATGGTGCTCACGTGGTAGGTCTAGGAAATTGTACAAGTGGCTTATCAAGGTGATTGTTGTCTATCAAATGTAAGTTATGATCGGTCATGGTATCCCTTTAGATGGTAGAAACAAGATTGTAAATATCTTAGTAAGACGTGTCACTGGACTTTCTCTTATCTTAGTTAGAACTAAATACATTTAATAACCCAGAATATGAAAAAATCAATGCGTATATATAGGGGTGATGAGGATGACATTGAGGCAAGATACCACTCTTTATAAATGTGATGTACTGATATCTCCTCATTGTGTTTGCTCATTTCATCTAGTTATATTATATCATTTGGATAGTTTTAGTGTTTACTGTATTTAAATCTATTATGTCTTATTTAGACTATTATCATGGACGATTTCTCCATTTTCCCCATACCGGTACGTAATCGTACCTCACCAAGTATATGTAATTCACTGTATATGCATTTTTGTCATATTTTGGTTGTTTAAATGTATTTATATCTAAATTAGACTGCTACAAAGTTTCATTTAAAAAAAAACCTATTTTCACCTATTTTTTCACTTTTTCTTCAACTTTTTCACCATGTCTCCCATGTCACTGACATGGTGGAAAAAATCGCTGGAGCGACTTCTGCCTAATGTCATGTCACCCCTTTCAAGAATAGGGACATGTCGTGGCATTTAAAATATTGGGTAGAAACATACAAGCTAGTGTGTGTGTGGTGTGTGCGTGTGAGTACATACAGACTAGTGGAATGCTCTTCCACTTGACTCCACTTCATATACTAACTTCCTGTCAGCAATCCCCACCTGTTCACATGTTCTTCCAGTTGATCCCACTTCACGTACTTCCTGCCTAAACACATTAGCCAAGTGGTAGAAAAAATCACCTAATTCAACTTATTTGCTGGTGAAACTAAAAAAATATTTAAAAAACCGGATCGACACCTCAACGATTCGAGCCTCAGTCTTGTTTGATTATAAAACCACAGTAAACTGGATGAAAAATGGGGTGTGAACTGGTCAAAACTTGCTACGGATAGGATTAAACCTGCCATTTTGGATTTTCTCTATTTTTCTATATTATATATGTTTATGATGTCTGCCAGTTCTCTTGGTTTGAACCTTTGGTTGAACCGGGTTGAATCAGACCAGCCTACTCACTGGTTCAATGAATTGTCTTGTTTTAAGACGTTGAAATAGTTATCTTGCCATCTCCCATTAATCAGTCTTTTGAATATCCGTGACTCATGATTTGATTGCAATTTAATTTGAATCAAACAATTCAAATTGCTTGTATGCATCAAAAAATTACATTGAATTTTGTGATTCATATTTGTTGTGAAAGGTTATTATAGGGTGATAGAGGGAGGAAAAGAGATGAGGAGGAAGAGGGAAAACTATTGGAGAGCAGAAAGGTTTAGGGTCAGCTGGCCCTATTCTCTATTCTTTATAATAATAGAGAAAAAGTACAAAAACACCCCTCATTTATTATATTTTATGTCCTTTCTACATTCCTCAAACAGGGCATGTATGTTCATCATGCCAAGCTTGCCTAGAACATCTGTCAAATGGGAACTAGCAACTTTTGTGAGGAAATGTGCTAACACCGATGGGCAAAAATTACATTGAATTTTTCAGTCTTTTGAATATCTGTGACTTATGATTGGATTACAATTTAAATTGAATCAAACAATTCAAATTGCACGTATGTATCAAGAAAAAGCACAAAAATACCCTTCATTTATTATATTTCATGTCCTTTCTACATTCCTCCTCAAACAGGGTATGTATGTCCATCATGCCAAGCTTGCCTAGAACATCTGTCAAATGGGAACTAGTAACTTTTGTGAGGAAATGTGCTAACATTGATCTTGTGAAGTGATAAACGGGAGACAAACTTCTCTTTCGACTCGTTCACGTACAAAGTGACGATCCACTTCGATATGCTGTCCAGTCATGCTGAATTGGTTTGTGAGCAATGTTTATCGCAGCCTTGTTGCAATCAAGGTTTGCAATGTCGATGTTGCAAGACATGTCGCGACATCTAGGGGGAAAAATGGGAAATGTGAGGGAAATCTTAATTTTTTGATGGAATTTTGATCCCAAGTCCTAGATGAGCATAATTGAGGCCTAAATACATCAAATATGCAACAAACAAAAAAATCACTCCCTTAATCAAGACCATTAGTTGGGGGGGAGTGGGTTAGGGTTGATGCTGTAGTGTCGAGCTATGAGTTCCAATTGGCAGTTGTACAAAAAGTAATACATCCAATTAAGCAACAACTATAGGCACATAAATTTTCAACAAATAAGTGAATAACAAGTAAAGTAGTGCTAATTAAGTAATCATTGTCAACATGAATACAATCATAATGGCAATTAACTATCACGTTAAATTCTAACATAAGAATAAGATATCATAAAGTTTAGGAATACTTGGGGGAGTGAATATCTGCTTTGGGGAGATGCTCACGAAATGTGAGACATCTGAACAAAAATAGCCTTAAAAAGGCAAGAAACCTGCGACACGCACGACACATGGGATAACTTATATTTTTTTCCCTTATGTCGCGTGACATAAGGGAACACTTGGGGGAGTGAATAGCTGCTTTGGGGAGATCTCTCACAAAATGTGAGACATCTGAACAAAAATAGCCTTAAAAAGGCATGAAACCTGCGACACGCACGACACATGGGATAACTTATATTTTTTTTTCCCTTATGTCGCGTGACATATTGCGACATGTCGCACGACATGAGGGAGAAGGGAAATTTAGCGATTTCCCTTGTGTTTTATGTCGTTCAAAAATTGTCGACATGTCGACGACATTGAAATCACTGGTTGTAATAGAAGGACATAGGAACTGTAATTAGAAAACCTAATTCAAGTAATACAATTTTTAGCCACAAAACTTCAGCCACTCCATGTGCCATGGCTCTGTATTCAGCTTCCTCTATGATCTAGCCACTGTTGACTGTTTCTTGCTTCTCCAAGTGACTAAATTCCTACCAACAAAGGTACAATAACCTGAAGTCGATCGTTGGTCATCCATAGAGGTAGCTACTTTGCATACGTATAAGCATCCACTTTGGGGTAATTGTGATTAGCAAATACTAGTGCTTTACCAGCATGGATTAAAATATCATATCGTATCGATTGTATTGGTCGATACGTATCTTGTATCGATCAGGTCAATACGATACATGGCAGTAGGATATGATACCTGGAAAAATAGTATCGTATCGATCGATACACATCAATACGTACAAGAAAAAAAGCAGAAAATGGAGGGGGAGGGAGAGAGAGAGAGAGAGAGAGAGAGAGAGAGAGAGAGAGAGAGAGAGAGAGAGAGAGAGAGAGGCCGATCGCTGCTTTTCTTCTTCTCGTGAATGAAGCCTTAAAAGGGATAGAACATTTAGGGCTAAAACTTTTAAAATTCGCATACCGAATCACATATAAGGTACACATTTATATATACAAATATTATAGTTGTAAGTTACTATCATACAAATATATATATATTGCATATAATTATAACATTTATCGATTTAAATGTATGAACATTTATTTTTTTTTGATGAATGACTAGCATAGATTAATATATAAATGAGAAACCAGGATTACAAGTAAGATGAGAAAGCCAGGCGCACAGGGGGGGCACCTAACCAAAACAAAAACAGAAAACATAGAGCATAAAGAGTGAAAAAATAACCCTCCAAGCCACAAGGCTGAAAGGGCACAAGTAAATCCGATCACCCTCCATTGCCGATCATCTTAGACGTAGGTATCCCCACAAACATCTCCTCTCTGACAATGATGTCTCTGGCCAACCGATCTGCCTTCCAGTTCCCAGACCTGGGAGTGTGAACAAATGATGCATGGATCAGGCTTCCCAAATGTCTAGCTGAGCTGACAAGATGAAAAAATTCCAAGGACAAGCGATCGTCCCAGACATCCAAGATATCACCATCGACGAATCCCCCTCAAACACCACCTGGGTAAAGCCCAAACAAACAGACTCCCTGCAACTCCTAAGTAGCGCCAATATCTCCGCCCTTGTAGACTTGCCCGCACCTACCGAACCTGAAAATCCATGGATAATTTGACCCCCATGAGCTTTGAAGACCCCTTATCCCCGAGGGCGCTGAATTACCAGAGGAAGCAGCATCAAAATTAACCTTCACCACCCCAATTGGTGGTGACACCCATTGAGCCACCACTAACTGCACCACCGGGGACGAGGAGGCATACTTGGGCCGACTCGTAAGGAGAGCAGACGTGGAAATCCCTCTAAAGGCGGGGAGAACCACCATCCATGAACAAACCAAAGACAATATTGCATCAATAATGGATCCCGTAGGTCATTACCTGTCCTCAAATATTCTAGAGTTCCTTTCTCCCCATAGAACCTAGAGAATCGCATGCCACACCCCTTGGTACATCAATTTACCCTTCACTCCCAAATCGGAAAATCGCCATAGAACAAGGCAACAATCCCGTCAGGCATCACCCACCAAACCCCCAACTGATGTAAGAAGAATGTCCAAACTCCGTGGCCACCAAGCAACAAATGAATAGGTGATCAACTAATTCTCCCTCCTTCCAACACATAGCACATACATGGGGCAAGTGCGCACACGATGACCACCTCCTTTGAAGATGGTCACAAGTGTTGATCTTATACAGAAGAGCAACAAGACAAACGCCTCAACTCTAGAAGGAATAAACGGCCTCTAGACAGAACGCGAAGGAAAGCCAGAAGGGGAAGGCACAAGAGGCCTCAAAATCTCAAAGAAAGGCCGAACTGAAAAATTACCACTATTGCAAGGGCTCCAAATCCGACGATCCCTGACCTCAGAACCGATGAAGACACTGTCTAAATCAACAAATAAAGAGCTCAACTCAATCAACTCAAGAGGACGCAAATCACGATGGAAATGAAGGTTCTAGACAAGACCCGAATTAGACCAAGCTAAGACCTCAGACATAAGAGCACCCTGATCAGAGACCACTCTAAATAGAAGGGCAAAACGATCCACTAAAATAGATTCTCCCCACCACAAATCGTGCCAAAAACGAACCAAACGACCATCCCCGATACAAAAGCGGACATGACACGCAAAAGAATGAGAGGTGGAGGAGACCTCTCTCCAGATACTGGAACTGGAACATCTAGCAGACGGATTACTGTCCCAACCATTACAATGAACACCATATTTACTATGAATGACTTTCCGCCACAATGGATCTCTCTCCTTACTAAATCTCCACAACCATTTCCCTAATAGGGCCGCATTATGCCAAGCAATATTACCCAGGTTAAGACCCCCTCCTCTCTCGACCTACACACTATATCCTACCTAACAAGATGACTCTTCTTCTGACCCCCCATTCCCCCTTCCCACAAAAAAATTCCTCTGAAGTATTTTTAGGCTCTTCACCACCTTATTCAGGGCTTTGAACATGGAGAGATAATAGACTGGAATGTTGGCCAATGCTGCCTTAATTAATGTGATCCAACTGCCCAACGAAAGGTAACCTTTTTCCAAGATGCCAATCTTTTCTCAACCTTGGTGATTACTGGGTCCCAAAAATTAGACGCCTTTAGGGTTTCCCCTTAGGGGGAGCCCTAAATATGTCAAAGGCCAGCATTACACACTACACCCAAGAACTAAAGCAAAAGTCTCCACTTTAGCCTATGACAAGTTCAAACCCGCAAGATTGCTTTTGTCCAAATTAACCTTGAGACCCGATACCATCTCAAAACATCTGATAATGGACTTAATCCAATAAATTTGGACTTCATCCGCACATAAAAAAGGAGGGTATCATTCGTATACTGTAGATGGGAAATGCAAACGCGTTCCCGACCTATCTGAAAGCCTGAAATAAGCCCCAACTCCTCCCCTTTTGCTAAGAAGCAACTAAGGACATCAACTACTAGGGTGAACAGAGGTGATAACGGATCTCCCTGTCTCAATCCACGTGATGCAACCACCTGGCCCACCACGCCGCCATTCCATAAGAAGGAGAAGACTACATTACGGACACAACCTGCTATCCACTTCCTCCATCTAAACCCAAAACCCTTCCATTCCAAGACCTTATCTAGGAACTGCCACTCCACACGATCGTACACTTTCTCCAAGTCCAATTTCAGGATCAAACCTTCCCTACCACTTCTTTTCCATTCATCGACCACATCATTAGCAATAAGGGTACTATCTAAGATCTGCCTCCCAGCAATAAGCGCACTTTGATTTTGGGACACCAGCTTACTAATTACCATCTTCAACCGCGAGGAGAGCACCTTAGCAATAATCTTATAAAAACTGGTAGTCAAATTGATCGGCCTAAAATCCTTAAGCTCTCTAGCCCCCAGTTTCTTTAGGATAAGTGCAATAGAGGTAGCATTCACCGATTTATTTACAATCCCACTCTCAAAGAACTCCTGAAGAACCCCAAAAAGGTCATCATGCACCATCTCCCAACACCTAAAAAAAGGCGATTGAAAAACCATACCCTCATATAGATTAACTCTCGCCCGACCGTTGGCTGCTTTATGAAAAACCTGGTATTAGCATCACCCTCCTTTAGCAAAATCGCTCTTGATTTCTGTCTCCAACTAATATCTTCTTGTCTGAAAAGCACCTCAAGTTGACCTTTAGCCACCTTCCTCTCCTCAAATTCCTCATTAGAGATAGTTCTGTTCTGCTTTGCCTCATCTCTACGACCAATCACACCATTGAGATCTCTTTTTTTAGTACTAAGATTCCCAAACTCCCTTTTATTCCCAAGCTCCCTTTTATGAACATTTTATATATATATATGTACACATAAGTTATTTAATTGATTTTATATACATAAGTTATTTATTGTACAAGATAAGTAACTTGAGTATATAAACCACCCATTTTATTTAAAAATATAATCAATTAGTCCCATGAATTGATCATATCTTTTTATTTTATATTTATTTCTTCAATTTTTTTAAAATAAAAAATACACAATATCATCATAAAATATGAATCGTTTTCTTCATGTTTTATTAGTCTGTAATATATTATGACTTTCCTTTATACTTGTTGAAGTTTTTTAAGTTTCTATGCGCCTACGCGTGTAGCGGTTGATTTCCACGTTAATGTATTGTGTTAGGTGTATCATACCAAACACATGTTAATTTATAATATTTTTACCTCATCTTTGCATAAAAGTGGGCCTTGTTTTATGTATCCCCAATATTCCTTGCGAATGCACTGTTTTCATGATTTTTACAGCATATCCATACGTATCCGTTATGATACTCGATACGTATCCATTTCTGACCAACTGATACGCTACCTCAATACGATATTTCGAACCATGCTTACCAGGACACTTCTTTAGGAATCTGAGGATACACTCAACTGCCATAAGATGTGGAATCCGTGGTGAGTACATAGATTGACTAATAATCATATCGACTGCATAGGCAATATCCCGCCGGATAATGGAAAGATACAACAATCTACCAATTAATCTTTAGAACTCTCGGATCTAATAGCTTACGGTTAGGGTCTATGGTTATAAGCTGGTTTTGCACCCAAGTTTCCTAAATCCTTAAGCAGTTACATACATGGTTATTAAAGGCTCCCACGTAGGTGGATAGGCATTATGGGTGTGTCCCAGGCGACGCCCGCCTAGGCTGATCGCGTCTGGGCGATCGCCTAGTGTCCTAGGCGGTCGCCTAGTCGCCTAATTAGCCCGGGCGGTCGCCTAGGTTGAAAACTTGATTTATTTGCATTTAAAGTTTAATTATTTGTATTTTATTTAATTATTAATTATATTTAATTGTTAGCAATTAACATGTTGAATTAAAGAAGGTTAAAAGTGTAAAGTTGAAGACTTAAAAGGTTAAAGAGTGAAGAAATAAGTTTGCTGGAGAGATTATGCTCAAAACATTGTAGTGGAGATTGGAAGACCTAAGCTCAAATAAGTTAACCCTCTTCTCTCTGGTTCGTTTAGAATCTTCAGACCTTCAACTCAGGTATGTGATTTCTATCTTCCACCTTCTCTCTCTCTCGCTCTCTCTCTTGATTGACCGTATTTTTTTTGTTTTTTTTTTTTCTGTTATTTTTTTCTTCTCCCTCTCTCTCGCAACACTCTCTCTCTCTCTCTCTCTCTCTCTCTCTCTCTCTCTCTCTTTCTCGATTTAGAGTCTCAATCGACCCTTTTTTTTCTGTTTTTTTTTTCTTCTTGCAACTCTCTCAGTCCCTTTCTCTCGCAACACTCTCTGTTTTTCTGTTTTTGTTTTCTTTTTCTTTTTTGTTTTTGTTTTTCTGTTTTTTTTCCTGTTTTTTTTCTTATGCGCACCTTCTTGGCTGCCCTGTTTTTGTTTTTGTTTTTTCTGTTTTTTTTTCTTCTCTTGCAACTCCCTCTCTCTCTCGCAACACACACTCTCTCTCTCTCTCTCAATCGAGAGCTGTTTTCTGTTCTTTTTTTTTATGTTTTTTTCTTCTCTATCTCTATCTCTCTGTCCCTGTTTTCTGTTCTCTCTCTCTCTCTCTCTCTCTCTCTCTCTCTCTCTCTCTCAATCGAGAGTTGTTTTCTGTTCTTTTTTTCTGTTTTTTTTTTCTTCTCCATCTCTTTCAGTCCCTATTTTCTGTTTTCTATCGTTGATAAAATTCATGTTATATTAATTGTTATTTCAAATATTGGCATATTCCATTTCTATAAATGACATTATGGAATTTATTTATCAGTGCTTTTTTTTTTAAATGTACCCTAGGCGAGCGCCTAGGCGATGGCCAGGTCTATCGCCTGGGCTCGCCTAGGCGTTTTGATAACCTTGCTTAACAATCCCCCAAACACACCCCCCACCAAGATTGGATAAAAACCTAAAACTCTGGGTGAGAAAGTCACATGTTTTTGAATCTTAAAGGAGATGGCCTACGCGGACAGATGGACGTACAAATCTGAATGGGCCAATGATCCAAGATAGTTCTAGTCAACAACCACTGCTTAATCATGGGAAAATGAGCATCCCACTCCACCGAAGCCAAAAATCTATCGAGGCGACAGCACACCGCCGAAGTCCTTTCATTGGTCCAAGTGAAGCTACCCCCTTGAAATGGATAATCCTCTAACTCACTCACACTCCCTAAGAATAGACGACAGCTTCCTCATACTACTAGAAACCCGGACAACCCCCCCACTTTTCTCACTAGCAAAACGGGTCACATTAAAATCCCCAATTAAACACCAAGCACCAGCAAACAGAGACCTAAGATGATGAATCTCCGCCCAAAAAGCTGATCTAACACTACCTCTGTTCGGCCCATAAACCGCAGGAAGGACCCACTCAAAATTGTCTGCACAACTCCTGAATTTTAAGGACACGGAGAAGGTCCCTCTGACAATCCCACCTCCTGAAACCGACCCCACGTCCCAAACAACTAAAATGCCCCCGGAAGCCCCCACCGACGATAAAAACTCCCAACAACTGATTCTATCACCCCCACAAACTCCTAATCAACCTAGCACTAACAACCCTCATTTCCTCCACTCGACCAAGACCCCGAATGTTCCAACTAATGATTTTCATCAACGCCGTCGATACCACCCAATCGTAAAGATCTAAAACAATTAACCGCATCCTTGACGGCCACCACATTACCTTCCCAATGGCGAACGTGATCGATAACAAAGGACGCAAACTTAGCCACTCCCTCCCACTCACCATCCTCACCGCCACCTACCCCCGCCCCTACAGGAACAACAGATCCGTCAGCCGCCTCAGCCTCCCCGGACCACTCCAACTCCCTGACCATATCACTCACGCTATGGTTCTCGACACACTTTACACCCACCCCCGGCACCCCCACAGCAGCATAAGCCTGGGAAATAAGATGGTCAGAAACTGAAAGCTCATACACATTGGCCTCAAGCTGTCGTTCAAAACAAGCAGACTCGCCTTTGGCTGCAAGATTATTGTTAGCACGAACAGGTAATAACATAGAAGGCAGCGAGCTAGTCTTGCGGATTGAAGGACACCGCATACCTGAACCAGACGTACCTGGACATGACGAAGAAGGACGAGAGGATGCTATAAAACCCCACCCCGCACCAACTGAACATGGTGTTCATCAAGAGTTCCCTCACTATCCCTGAACATGGTGTTCATCAAGAGTTCCTTCACTATCCCTGGAGGTAAAGGAACTCTTGCACAGAACCCTCAACTGAACCTTGTAAGTCAAGCCTGGTTGCTTATAACAAAAGATTCCAGATAGTACTTTACAGGGGTAAACCAATGAAGAGAAGGATATGCCAAGTCGAACAGAAGTCTTTTGATTTCAACCTCTGGCAAAACCCAAAAATTTCTCTTAGAATAGTCAACATTTTGGAGATTCAGAGACTCCATGGTTGCTGAGAGTACTGGGTGATGCGGTAGGCATAGTGTAAAGGATCGTCCAATCCCGGTCTGGATTGGACGATCCAACTTGGGATCGGACCGGAACGATCTCCGAGTTAAATCCGATCCCAAATAAGCCCTAAATGTGCTGACTCGATATTGGCGATCTAGATCGTCCGATCCCATTCAGCTACGATCTTGGATCGTCCGATCCCATTCAGCTAAGGCGTTTTGTCGAACACGTGGCGGGATTGAATTAGAAGATGAAGAAGAACTAACCTGAATGTCTCGAATTTGAAGAACCAACCTGAATGTCTCGAATCTTAAGACCTTGCATGGTTCAGATTTTGAAGATCCTATCCCTAAGAAGTTGGAGATGGCTGTGTAGGCAAAAGGCTGATAGGGAATTTTCCATGGATTGCTTATCAAACATATTTCTCACAGTAGATTTCTGTTCTTCATCCCAACTGAAGAGACGGCAGTCCAGATTACGAGGAGGCATAAATGGTGCTATGGAGAGATCTGTAGTGTCAACCGATGGTTGCCAGAATGGAGCTGTATTCAAAATAGGGTTGGTTGTGAAGAAGTTCGAGTAAGAATCGTTGGAGTACCTACAAACCTATGGTGCAATGATCTGTTAGAGAAAGTGGGGGAGTTCTGGGGAGGCTCTATTAGAGCAGACAACAAGACATTGAAGGGAGAATATTTACAGTGAATAAGAGTTCTAGTTAGAAGACCAAGCTCAGACCAGTGTCCTAGCCTCGTTTGGCTAATAAAGGGAAACAATGCTTTTCGCCTACCCGATTAGGTGAGACAATGCTCCTTCCAGAGTATCTGAAGTTGAGAGCGTGAGACTTGGGAGCTCCGATGACAGAGAAGAGGATAGCAGGGAAGATATACAGCCCTCGGGTATTCTGGGCCATCCGATTGAGGGTGATCGAAGGGAAAAGATTGACCTAAGTTTACATTTTGAACACAGTTTAAATTTAAAATTTCATGGACACCATGCTGGGTTTCCTGGTCCAACAGACTTGCAGATCCAAGAAGGGCAGCGTGGACCGATTATAAATAATATAGACCAAGTTAGGCCAGACTTTTGGCACGAGGGTGCATTACTCTCAACATTCACAACCTTGTCGCAACTCCCTACAGCTGGGCAGGTCAAGGCCATTGTTAAGAAAAAGTCCCCGTCACAGGCCTAGCACAGCTCCAGCCCACAATGCTTAAATCCTTGGATCCCATACGAGAATCCAAGCAACCTTAGGGATATGTTAACCCCTTGCTTCTGCCCCCTGGCCACAATTATGCAGGCCCGATAGCTGATAGAGATAGGGGGAGATAGATGGAGGCAATACCAACGGCAAGTCTCCATGTTGAATGCAAAAAAACAAGGCGGAGTCAAACCTCAATATACTAGTGCTCGAGATCATCATTGGAGCAGACAATGACCCTTGAGATGAAGGCGATCGCCCAAGCTTTGGAGATCTAATAAACGTTGATGTTACTATTTGCAATGTATCCATATTTAATTCTCCTTCTACCCATTCTCCTTTTACCACTTTGATATCTATGGTGAATGATAGTATGTACGAATATGACGGGAGGTCCGAAGGACCTAGTTTGGGTGAAAATGTCGATGGGGGGTTAGAAGGTCGGGCCTATCATGACATATACAAAGTCAAAATACAACTAAATGTCATAAACACAACATTGAAACAATTAAAAATCCAATATCCAACTACATAAATAGTTTTTTGTATTCCCACATCTACATCACATAAAATATTTTCGAATCATTTCATTAAGTTTTAAGGGATGAAAATCGAAAAATACACGTTTCCAACTTCTTTCGGCTTTCATCCATCATTCGGCTTCCATCAATCATCAATCCCTTAAAATATGCCAAAAGCATGCTAATGCATCAAATAGATGCATTAACATACATTTTCAACTTAATAGAACTAGATTTATGCAAAAGAAAGCAATTTAAAACAAGAAAGTATGAGATGTTAGATATACCTTACAAATCTTGGAAAATGATGTTGTAATCCTCCACTTCCCTTGTTACTCTTTATCAGATTTGTATCATGGGGACCTTAGATTTGATCTACTAAATCAAATCTTGAAGAAAAGCAAAAAAAAAAGTGCTTAAAATGTAAGAGATACGGTTTCTGTCAAAATTGGGGAAATTTCGCTCGAAATTTCCCCAATGTCAACCATATCCTCCTTTTATAAAGAACAAAATCCCAATTTTTCTCTGAAATTGGGGAGAAATTGAAATATCAGAAGATATTTCACCCAAAATCTTGCTAAATTCCCTAGAAAGGTGATATTACCCTGGAGATATTCTCTCCAAGGGGAGATAACAAAATTTCGCCTAAATTTAAAACATTGGGATTATTGACCTGTGGGAAAAGCTAGAATAGGTTTGGTAGAGGTAGACCAAGCCATGGTGTTTAGGGGATGATTTCAACATTATTAGATTCTGCCACAAGAGCTCGGGCAGAGGGGAGCTTCTAGTTAAATGAGGGAGTTCAACGAATTTATAAATAGGAATGAACTGATCAATATTCTTCTCTCGTGAGCAAAATATACTTGGGCAAATAACCAAGAATGGCCTGTGAGATAATGATCCAAAAAAAAAAAAAAAAGGAATGGTCTGTGAGATCAAAAAATGATTAGATTTCTGGTCTCATGGGATGAATGTTTTGGAAATATGGAGGCTCTAACCCTCCCAAATCCCATCTCTGATCATATTCCAATCATGTTGGCCTGAATTTTGGATAAAATTGAATACTTATAAACTGGTTGTGTTTAATGCTTCATAAATTTCCACATCATTATATATGAATCTGTCCAGCTCCACTGACTGATTGCATGAGTTAATTATACCGTGAGCGAAAAAGCAAGTACATTATACCATAAACCACACAAACAAACAAAAAAAAAAATAGGATTTGGATTTCATTCTATTGTAGAAGAACAGCATATGCTGGATCTTCTTTTAAATAGATATGGGTAACCCATTTTAGATCATAGCCACCAAGGTTCTAAATTTCACCGGCATGCCGGTGAAATTTTGCTATTTTCTATTTTGCGACATGGCGATATTTCGGCATTTCGGGGAAATTTTGGCTAAATTTCGCCAGCCCCCCCTGACAAAATCACAAGAGAAATCGAAATTTAAAACCTTGAAAGCCACATAGGTAGTTCTTCCTTTGTATCTACTTATGAATAGTATCGACTTATGAAAACTCACAAATTCCATAGCACTAAAATGTAGTTGATGGCCGATGGCATCAAAAAAGGTATGAGCATATATTTAAGATTCTTCTACTACATGCATTCATTTGTGGTACTATGAACCTGCAACAAACGATTTCATGCTATTGGCTAAGAGGCCAGAGAAATAAGATACATACTCACTACATCGTTCAAGTCTCAGAGAAAGATAGTTTGATAACCCAAAGCATTCTAGAACTCTTTTGACAAATAGGTCAGCTGGAGCC
>JAUPMG010288950.1:0-17700 GCA_031762675.1 Pachysandra terminalis | reverse complement strand
ATGCCACGTAGAAATTCATGTTATAGGATACATAACATAAATGCATGATCATGTGAAGACCTAATCGTCCTATTATGCTAGAATGTTTTACTTGCTGAGCTTTTTAGCTCAAACTATTCCGTTGAACATTTTTCAGGACCTAGAGACTTACATGCTGCTCCTCCTGATGGAGTCCAAGTTGATGATGACTATGATAATGGTCAAGGAGACCATGGCTATTGTCTCATGTGAGCTCCGTATGAGCTCTGGATGTACATCTCTTTTTGATAGGATGTAGTATTTTGATTTATTTTGAGTATACACGTTTTGGACTTGTATTTTGGGTTATACCTTGGTCATGTATTATTTTATTGTTTGTACATGCCGCACATAGTTAGTCGTATACTTTTGGATTTTGTGCTGTGGGATGTGTACAATGGACTGAACATTATACATTAGTCTTGATGACTATTTTGGCACAGGGTTTGATAATGCCAAGTGGATGATAGAAAAAAATTCAGGTTTTGATCTATAATTAATTATGCAGGTTCTGTAATGATTATAAATAAGGATTAATGCACATGATTCCACCCTCATATCTTATAAGAGAGTGAACCATCGATGATCGAGGGTGAAGGTCACCGCACCGCACTCCAGTTCGCGCACGTGCTGACACGTGTGCGTATGGGAGTTTGGGGCGTGACACCTATAAACTGGTCTCTGTCGGCAGAGGCGTCGGTGGACCGAAGCCTACCGATCTGCACGATTCTGGGTTTTTCTGGGTTTTTCTATGAATTTCTAAATCTAACTCTAGGCATTCTAATACATTCAAAATCACTTGTAAACACATATAGACTTTTGAAAGCACCTTTAAACAATATTAGAACGTTCAAAACACATCCAAACAATGATCTAACCAATCAATCAATCAATAAAATCACATATTCATTATAGTTAAAAAAAACAAAGCATTGATCTCAATCAAAAACTATGATCATCCCAAGGCAATTTACCTTATTCAAATAGAGTTTCTAGCACTCTCAGGAACACTCTTTGTCTTGCGAATAAGGGCTGCAATCACCAACTCGCCCATGTGCTTCGACGTCAAAGTTCTCCACGAAAACGGCGTCTTCTTCCTCTCTTCTTCTCTCCAGCTTCTCACAGAAGTTCAGATCTAAAATCTCACAGCAATAGGAAGAGAATGAAACCCTAAATTCTCTTTTAAACCTATCCAAAATACAAACCCTTACTTCCAAAAGCAAAACACGTTCCCTATGGGACGTGCGTTCAAAACGGAAGCTCCTATAACTGTTTTGATTCTTTACAATCAAAACCCCATACTATCTATAATATCAAAACAACTCCAACAATAAATAGTTACATACATTAATTCAATTAGCATTTATAATAATACATATATGTAGTAAATAAATGCTGAAAATACCCTTAAATCTCGAAAAATTCTAATCATTAAATATGGGCATTCTATTTGTGGATTTAGGTCATTACAGTTACTTAATATTTATGTTAGGCTTAATTTGGCTTTATTAAATTATCTTTTTATCCTTAGTTTAAAGTTATAAAATTTTTGGGTTGTTACATTCTATCCTCATTAACACTCTATTCCCCTCATTATTTTTTTGGTTGTTTCTCCTTCTTCCTTGACATTTTTTCTCTTTTTTTAGGCTCAATCGGTCTCCTCTTCTTTTGTTTTTGCTATTTCTCCTTCTTCCCTTACTTTCACGTCATTTTTTCCTCTTTTTGCAGGTGCAATCACTGTCTCATGCCTTACTCCAATCGTCTTTATACTGAATATTGTCTCAGAAACTGGTTTCTTCCTCAACACTATTCCCTTCATAAATTTTTCTTTTGTTGTTTCTCCTTCTTAACATTTTTTTCTCTTTTTGCAGGTTCAATCGGTCTTCACCGTCTAACGCCTTACTCCAATCGTCTTTACACCGGTTATTGCCTCAGAAACCGGTTTCTACCTCAACACTATTCCCTTCATAATTTTTTCTTTTGTTGTTTCTCCTTCTTAACATTTTTTTCTCTTTTTGCAGGTTCAATCGGTCTTCGCCATCTTACTCCAATCGTCTTTACACCGGTTATTGTCTCATAAATCGGGTTCTTCCTCAACACTATTCCCCTCGTAATTTTTTTGTTGTTGTTTCTCCTTAACAATTTTTTTTTCTGTTCATCTTCCTTCCCCTTCTTTCTCTAACATTTTTTCTCTTTTTCCTTCAGTTACTATTTAAATTTTTTTTTTCACCTTCTTTTCGGTTACTGTTGTTTCTTTACATTCTCATGGATTTTGGTAACTTGGTACTTTTGCCACTTAATAATTTTTTTTCATGACCCATAATTTTTAAAGCCTTCCTTCGGTTACTATTTTTAATTTTTATTTATTATTATTTTTAAATACCTCCCTTGAGTTGCTATTTCTCTTTATATTCTCATATAATGTTCTTTTCTATTGGCTATTAACATCCTTCACTTACTATTTCAATTTCCAAATTGTCCATTATGTTATCATTTAATTTTTTTGAGCTATTTTTTTTCTGTTATGTTTCTCCATTTATTAGGCTCCTCTCTTTCTCTCTCCCTTTGGTTAGTATTAAAAATTTTACACTTTCAATTATGTTCTCATTTATTGTTATTAGTTGTTCTCTCTTTCAGTTATGATTTACATTTCCATTTAATTTTTATAAGCTGTTCTTCTTTTTTATGTTATAATCTCCAAAATTTTTTTTGACTTTTACATTGCAATTCTCACCAACCAGGTTCTCTCTCTCTCTCTCTCTCTCCTCTTCGCCTTCAATTACTATTTCAATTTTTAAACTGCCAGTTGTACCCTCTTTCAGTCAATGTAATCTTATTGGATGGCTTAATATTTTAGTTTTTTCAAAATAAACAAAAACATGTACGTTGAAATCTTCTAAACTTTTTAATCAACCTTCTTTATCTAATGTAGCTAAGTTTGGAGCTTCTTTATCTGTTTTAGTGCTATTTTAAGCAAATTAATTTTGATTTTCATTTTTATGTTTTTTTTTTTACACCTCGTACACCCATTATATTCGCTTAACCGTTTCCCCTTCTCTCTCTCTTCTTTATTATCCTAATTACGGTTTCACCTACTCTCTCTCTCTCTCTCTCTCTCTCTCTCTCCAATTTTCTATCTCAAATAATGTGGCACAAAGAGTAATGTTAGCTTAGTGATTTAATTAATTACTATAATAATTTCAGTCACATTTTTAATCCTTTTTCAATTGCTCAAAAAGGATTAAATGCCCTAAATGTGCTCAATTATAACCGTTTATCATATTTAATACAAAATTAATGAGCTTTAGAACGTTACCAACATATCATTAACGACTCAAACAAAACGACCCACGCAGATAATTATTTAGGTGGGGAGAATAGCGGATCAGTTTTTGATGCCCAGATGGATCCTTTCTAGGAGAACATCACCATTCACCATGCTACGGCGTCTCTGAACATCTACTATTCCAGATCCTTAGAGGACGATCAAAGCTTACTACCATGCTGCGGCGACTTTGAACATCCTTGTCGGAGAAGTAGAATAACGGGGCCAGAAAATGAAGGGTGATCTGAGAGAAACTAGAGAGGAAAGAATGAGGAGAAGGAGAAGAACAGAAGGAAAAGAGAAGAGCTTATCGGCGTGATCGGAATCAATCGAAGACCCAGGAGAAGAAGGAAGAAGATTTCCACAAGCTCTTTGTATCTTTCAATTGTTGTTGCAACCATCTATTCATGCCTCTTTGATTTCGGCAATTCCCGAGTGCAGTGGACCTCAGAGCTTGGAGACTGCTAGAGACTCATCACAAGTATCGTCATATTGTCTTCTATATATATATGTGTGTGTTTTTTTTATAAAAAAAAAATAGAATTATATGCTCTTGATTGTCTTCAATGCATCCGTTTGTTGTGTGATATTAATTTTGAATTATTAAAAATATTTATTTTACATTTGTATTTGTTTTTTTCTAACTACTACTAAGATAGGTTTTCATTTTTATTAAAAAAAAAAATTTTTTTTTCAAGAGTTGTTTTAATATAAACTAAATCATATAACAATTCCTACCTCCCTATATATTTTTCTTTTCTTCTTCTACTTAGACAATTATTACTCCTCTTTAATCAATTTTATTGTCAGCACATCGAAGAACTGTATATAGGGAAAAAAAGAAAAGAAAAGAAAAGTATAGAATGAATTGCGAACAACAAATCAAAATTCTAATTAAGGAACGCCAAATGGATTGGTCGGTACTCGAACCAGACAGTACTGTCGGTTCATATCGAGATCGATTGGGATCAATCCGGTCCCAGGTCTCGAGACTTTAAACTTAATTTGGTCTTTTTTCAAAATTAAATTTCATTGTAATTGTTTTAAGCATTTTTGTTAAAAAATATTTTTTGACCCTTGTAGTTTCAGTACTATTATCTAAGCACTAATTCTAAGGTGATTTGATAATTACTTAATAATAATTTATGAATTTCTCTTTACATATGTTTTTATGGTCGATTTTGAAAACACTGTAAGGACAAGTTGTTATTACTACTTTTATATTGATTTTAATAAATATCTTTGTTATTTTTAAATGTTTTAATCTATTATTATATAAAATGATTTAACCTATCTTTTATTTAATTTTTCATATATTTGTTCTTTAATGTTTTTATACAGTAGAATGTTTAGTAATTTAATTGCACAAATAAAATATTTTTAGTTTATTCTATAAATATAATTATTTTTTTAAATTATATTAAACTATTACTATATAATTTAATTTTAAACCTATATTTTGCACGGGTTTTCCGCTAGTATATATATAAAGAAATTTAGAAACTTATTATCATGAGTGCTCACGTGTATGCTGTTGGAAAGTGATTCAAAAGTCACCTACTTCCTTCTTATGTTTAAACTTATTTGTGTGTTTCGTTTGTCCTACATTGAAAAATTATTGAACTTTTAAGAGAGTTTATAAGCATTTGCAAGTCTCTTATGAGTCGAAGGCTCATAAAGAGTAGTGTGCATGTGTGTCCGTGTAGGCTTTTCTTGATGCTTTTCACACGTGCCACCCACCTACCAACCGGCCGATTGAGTCGAGCTCGAGCTGAGTTTGGTTGCTATGATGTGAGCCCTATCTTTTTATAGAAATTAATTTTTAATTTCAAATTTGAATTCAAATAAGGCTTTAAATTATAAAATCGATTTTGCATCTAATTTTAAAACTGATTTTGTGATTAATAAAAAAACTGATTTTTGACTTGAATTTCAAAACTGATTTTGCTTTAAGTGTAGACCGTTTTAGACCTTTATGGTCTAAACGGCCATAGCATTTAACCATCCTCCAACGGCTATGACACTTAACCAGCTGTCTAGGCCTATTAAAGTCCCAAACGACTACTTTTTGAGGCTTATATAAACAAGTCTTTCCCCTTCATTTGAGCACACTCAAGCTACAAGCTCTAAACTCTCCCCTCCCTCTTTCCCTACTTCGTTTATGTTTTCTTCAAACCGTAGAATTTTATTTTATTCAAGTTCCAGTCAAGTGCTATAACAATTTTCTTCGTCTTTGGCCCAATACGACAGTGTAATTTGCCGAAAGGTAAAACCGTTAAATCCTAGAGGCCAATTGGTAGATCCGATACACCGCAGATACAATCTTAAAAAAGACAAATTTGTTTTCAAAAATAGTAACATTGCCACACCTCGATTCATCACAAACAAATAAATTTTGTATTTGCTATTTTATTATAGTTTTTGCATGGGCTTCTAAGCTCACTTTTATCACTTTCCTCTTTTCATCTCGTCTAAAATCTCTATTTATTTCAACATATCCTGCTCTGGTCTTTAAGTTGTTTTGTTGCTTTGTTAGCAACTTAGGGCATCCCTCTTATAGCTAGTATCATAGTATCATGACATAATAATAAGTATCAAAAAAATGAAAATAATGAAAATCTGCTTACAAATCTATACCAAGAACCATCATGAATTGACAATCCAACTTGTTTCAAAGTTTCCAACTCTTTCAAGCAAGAAAACCAACATAATTACTAATGACAGAACCTATCCACAGATCCTCACCATTCTCTCCTACATCACTTACAGCTTCTAGTATCCCACCATTACTGTTAAGTAACTCCAAAACCTTACCCTCCTCATCAAACCTCATTGCCTTCACATCATTACTGATATGGTTCATTGCCACCCAAAACTCTCCTCTCTCGTTTCTGTTAATGTTATCTGGCCATCCTGGAAGTTGAACAAAAATCTCCATGGATTGATGAGCTCTAGGACCTTGAAGCCAATACCTCAGAACCCGCATTGCAGTAGTTTCTGCAACCAGAACAAAACTTCTATCCATACTTAGTGCCACACCATTCGCGAATGCAAGATCTCTAAGCAACACAGTAACTTCTTTGCTTATAGGATTGTATCTCATGAACCTTCCAGATCTATCACCTGTAAGAACCGCCACCTCGTTTGCCCTACAAAATTGCAAATATTAGTAATCATCGTAATCTGAACTCAATTTAATTTAAAGAGTAGTGCAAGCCTGTGTTTGGTGGGCAAGGATTTGCTGTGGGGGTGAAACGGTGTGGGGTTGCTGTGGGGGTGAAACGGTGTGGGGGTGCTGTGGGGGGTAGAAGACAGCCCCACACTGTGCAATTATCATGTTGCCCTTGCGGGCCCCACCATGAGGGGCAACATGGTAATTGCACTGTGGGGCTGTGTCTACCCCCATAGCAACCCCCTTACCGTTTCACCCCACCGCAAATCCGATCTGGTGTTTGATTAGTTGGAAAATGAAAGAAAGGAAAGTAAAAGAGCACTTTCTTGTTCTTACTTTTTAATTGTTGTCTTTTCATTTTATGTTCTTACTTTTTAATTGTTGTCTTTTCATTTTAAGGATACAAGGTTGAGGATATTTTCATTAAAAGCGAACACTTTTAAAAAAGTATTTTTTAATGGGCTTACATTTTTCAATAAATCAAACACACATTGTTGTAGAAAATAATGAAGACAAGATGAAAATATGGAAAAGATGAAATTGGGTTTAGAAGACTATGCAAAAATTAGAATAAAATCAATACAAAACTTGTCTGTTTATGATGAACCGAGACGTGACAATGTCATTGTCCTGTAAACCAAATTCGTTCAATTTTGGATCTTATCTATAGTGTACCAGGTCTAACGGTTGATCTCTAGGATTCAACAATTTTTCCTTCTACTAGATTACACGGTCACATTGAACTAAAGCCGAAGGAAACTTTGTAGCACTTGACTGGTGGAACTTGAAGAAAATAAAATTCTGAAGTTGCAGAATTCTACAAATAACTTGAATAGAAAAAGAGGAGAGAGCTTGGAGCTTGAAGCTTAAGTGTGCTCAAATGAAGGGGAGGAGGCCTCTTTATATAGGCCTCAAAAAGTAGTCATTTGGGCTTTTATTAGGCCTAAACAACTGCCTTAAAAGCTATAGATGTTTGTACCATAACGATCCAAAACAGCCTAAATTAAAATGCAAAACCGTCTTTGAAAAAAACACATACGATTGCTTTTCATTTAACACAAAATCAGTATTGAAAATAAATACAAAAATCAGTTTTGTAATAATTAAAAACCCGACCTGACTCGGCCGGGCCCGGCTCGAGCTCGACTCACCACCACACGGTCAATCGGTCGATTGGCGATGACGGCGCACGCGTGTCAATGGCACCCCAGAAAGCCCACACACACACATGCACACTTCTCTTTATAGGCCTTCGACCCATAAGAAACTTGCAAATGCAGATAAACTCTCTTCAGAGTTTAGTAGTTTTTCCAATGTGGGACAACTCAAATTTGCCCCATTTTGGATTGTATCTGCAGTGTATTGGGTCTAATAGTTGGCCTCCAAGATTCAACGATTCTTCTTTCTGATAGATTACAAGGTCGCACTGGACTAATGACAAAGAAAACTTTGTAGCACTTGACTGAAACTTGAAGAAAATAAAATTTTGCAGTTACAGAATTCTACAAAAAACTTGAATAGAAAGGGAAGACTTGAATAAAGAGCTTAGAGCTTGACTGTGCTCAAATGAAGGGGAGAAGGCCTCTTTATATAGGCCTCAAAAAGTAGTCATTTGGGCCTTTATTAGGCCAAAACGGCTACCTTAAAAGCTATAGTCATTTGAATCATAACAGTTCAAAACGGCATGGCCGGTCAGCGGCGGTAGCACGTACGCATGTGTGAAAGACACCCCGAAAGGCCTAGACTCACACAAATGCACACTTTTCTTTAATAGTTTTCTAATGACAACTCAAAAACACACAAATAGGCCTAAATACAAAAAACAAGATGGTGATTTTGAATCACCTTCTAACACATATTTCGTTGGAAAATTGATTTTCCTTTCCGTTTTTAAGGATTCTAACTATACCAAACACAGTCTAAAAAGGGATGAAGAACATTACGATCTTGGAAACAGAGTGCTAGCATCAGTGAAATAAACTTCTCCAGTTTCGTGATTGATATCCAAAGCGTTAGTGAATCCAAAGGGGACCCTTTCTGCGCCAGTTACTAACTGTTTGGCCATTCCACCATTGCGATCGACCACGAGAAGCCCTAAGTAGGCATCTGCTATATAGAGCTCACATGTGAGCTTATTGAATTTCAAACCTAATGGCCTCCCACAAATACATTCCAATACACGATTGCGTGATCCATCACAGATTTCCCTTGTCCTGATCAAAACAAGTTAATATACAATTCAATCTCAAGCTTGCATGTAATCATCCATATATACTAGTTATTGGGGAGCTAGATTTTATTTATTTAAATGACATAAGTTTGAGTTAGAAAAAAGGGTTTTATTCAAGTGGCTTTGGATCGGACCAGTCCAACCGATATCGATACGGATGGGATGATACAACCGGTTACAACTGATCCAAAGTTTTTTTTTTTTAAATTTATAAAAGGAACGGTCTAAACAAGTATTGACCTGGAAAGGTACCGATCGGTACAGTAGTTCCCGTGATCGGTACCGCCGGTCAGGCGATCGGTAGATTCGGTACAACCATTCCGACAACCGAAACCGTTGATTAGGCGACCAATCCAAATTTTTTATTTTATTTTTTTTTTCTAAGATTTTGATCGTCCAATATCGCCCATGGTTTCAAGGATCGGATCGGATCGGATTGACCGGTCCGTATCGGGATCGGCCAGGACCAGTCCGATCCTAAGCTACGATACAACTATATATTGTATCAAGTGGCTTTGGATCGGACCGGTCCGTATATTGTATCAAGTGACTTTGGATCGGACCGGTTCAATCGATTCTGGGTCCTGCCAATCCAAATATATATATAATTTTTTAAAGGCCGATCCAAAAGCCGGTACCAGTCGATATTGCCGATCCGGATTGGGATCAGCCGGGAACCGTCCGATCCAAGATCCCAAGACTTAAAACCCTAAATGGGATCGGCTAGGACCAATCCGATATCCATGATCCCGAGACTTAAAACCTTGATCAAAACCTTTAAAACATTGAACATTGGGGTTTTTATATTAATCTTACCTTTTTCTTTTCAACAAGAGAATGCGCAGTCAATAAACCAAAAATCCACTTATACCATTTTTTTTCTCGCTTCAAGAAGAAATTATTGTTATAAAAAAATACAAAATAAAACAAGCACACACACACATGCATATATATGTGTGTAAAACTGGTTGAGAGCTTACCTGGACGGTGAAGTGATGGCAAACTCCCTCCATTGACGACTTGCAGCTTCCCATTTAAGGATTCGACCATCGGACACACCTGTGTAAGGACCTTCTCCATTACAATCAAACGCAATACTCTCGGGACCGGTCACTGATGTTAGTTGAAGTTTATGATACTTTTCAGGGGAGATTTGAAAAGAATAAGTACAGGATATAAGATAAATCAAGAACAAGAACAACAACACGGAAGAAGAAAGATAGGTTTTCATGATTGCAGCAAATATAAAAGTGATTTACTGCAACAAGAAAGATGATAATACACAAGTACTGTTCCACAGCAAGAACAAAGATGATCGTAGAGAAACTCATTACTCCCATCATCTATATATATATATATATATATATATATATATTAGCTAGAGAGAAAAAGGTTAAATTTTGTAATTTTGTTTTTTTTTTGGGGTAAATTAGTAATGTTGGATTCTAATAAAAGCTATCTATCCTTGTCTGACTAAAATTGGAAAATGAATTTAGGGTATCAACGGGTCGGGTTCGAGACGGGTCTAATAAGTTTTAGAACTGAATCATATTATATGGGATGGTTCCTCGGTTCTAGGTCTTGGGGCGTCAACATTAATACCAGAACCGAATCTAAAATTACCCGGATTTTAACGTGTACCCAATACTTATTATATTAAAATATATTAAAAATATTTATTTAAGCTATGTTAATATTAACATAATAATGATCTCATTCCAAAAACTTAGATTTATCTAAATTTTGATAAAATATTTACATTAACATATATTATACACTATTTATAACATAAAATAAATGTATAATACAAATGAATATTTAAAAATTAAAAACTAGTAGATTAATTTTTATTTAATTAATGAATTACTATTATAATTCATTAAAAATTTAATTAATATATTATTTAAATAGGAAGTCTTTTCAAAATTCTTTTTTATTTTATAATCTTACCCTCCTACCGGCTTAGCAGTCCCTCTTTAATGCATTTAATGATCTTATTTTTACTTTTTATAAATTTATCTTCAAATCTCTCTCATTCATCCTTTCAATCAACTAGAGCTCAGATTTCTAACTACCTGCAGATGGCTTTGACTAACTTTTTATGATCTCCACATGTGTTGGTCACCACCCCAATGGTTAAAAATAAATGTGGATGGGTCGGCTTGAGGTACACCGGGAGCGGCAGGAGCAGGGATATATAATTGTTCGGGGACGGTTTGTTCTGGGCAGCTACAAATTTATTGGGTGCGCTACCAACAATGTGGCTAAAGGGAAACGGGATCTTCTGTTACGAAGATCCCGGTTATGCTCATGTTATTTAAATATGTGCATAACTTGTGTTCTAGGGGGCCTATCATATTAATTGGTGACTTAACCGGTTAATACGATGGACCCTTTTAGGAAAGGGTTCACCCTTAGCGGGGGGAGTTGTTTAAAATTTTGGTGTCGGATGTGTCAAACGAAACATAAAATGGAGCTTTTTTGGACTGAATTACTTCGTGAAATAAATTATCGAAATGGTCAAAATCTCAGCGAAATATTTGTACTCTGCCCAAATTTATTTCTCCCAAAATCTTCATTTTATCACCGAAAGTTTTGGCCAAAATAAATCATAAAATCTGGCTAAAGATAAAAAAAAAATATTATAAAAAACTGCATTTACAACTCTATAAATAGCATCAAATTCTCATTCATTTCACTATTAAGGAAGAGCTGATATTGGATACATTATATTATTAATTATTATATGTAATAATTATTATTACTGATTATTTTTTTCCTTTTGCGTATACAGGTTCACAAATGGATTTCGTACCCGTGCAAATTAAAGGAAATCAAGAAATAAATTTTAAAATTTCAGTTTAAACTTTTATACATTGTATTTTTTTATGTTAGAATTTGAATCCAATATACTTTGGATACTTATATACTTTTTGGATGTTGTAACATAAATGTTGTATTTATTAATTGTAAAATTTTGTATTATTTTACATTATTAATCAAAATATTATTTTTTAATGAAGATATCACTTTTTATTGACTTACTGTATTATTTATATTTTAAAAGTTATTACTTAGTACTTATTCAAAAAAGAAAAAAAAAATAAAGAAATTGGCTAAAATTAAGTTAATATTAAAATATTTTAAATAAAAAAAGTAAATTTATTTTGGCGAAATATCCGAAATTTCAGTCCGAAATATGTCAAAATTTTGCCAAATTTCATACCTTTATTTCGTTCAATTATTTTAATCAAAAAAATATTTTTCACCAAAATTTTGTCAAAATATCCAAAATTTCAGTTTCGTTTGTGCTTCCAAAATCTTTGAAATTTCCAAAATTTTAAACTATGTTCGTAAGTTATATTTGATGCCTTTCAACAGGGAATAGGGATCCCATGGTGAGTCAGAGCTCTTGTATATCCGGGAGTGTCATCTCCAGGTTCAGCAGTGAGCAGCTCCTACTCACGTCCAAAACATATATCGGGAGCAGAACTCTTGCGCGGATTGGGCAGCAAATGCTGCATCTGAAACACAAGCAACTGAACTTTTGTTTACAGAACCGGAGAGTCTCCTTTTGCATACCGATGCTATCGGCACCAAATATAGGCATTGTACATAACTTAGTTATACAAACCAACATCATTTTGTTGCTGTCCAAAAAACAAAAAAAAAAACTATCTTATGGGAAGAACTGTAATCCATCTATCCACAGGGCAAACTAAACTCTCAGTTATCAACTGAACTGATTGATGGCTTAGGCCTTGCGGTGCCCTCATAAATTATTTTTTACAAAAATAACCTCTTAATATTTACATATAAGAAGTTTTTATATTGCTAGGTAAAGTATACAGATGGATTATTATTGAAATGTAATTATTTTTAGGATAAATTGCATTGACACCCCTTAGATTTGGTAAAATAACAATAAATACCCCTAAACCTTGGCCATTACAAATAACTCTTTTGAAACTATATTACAACAAGCCTCTTCCATTAGTAACGGAATAAATTAACAGAAAGTTTTACAATAAGCCTCTTCTTCCATAGAAGCATCTATGTTTCAATAAATTAACTATGTTACAACAAGCCTCTTCCGTTACATCACAACATATTTATTAGGGGTGTCAATTGTTTCGGTTTAAAACCAAAAAAAGTTAGTTTGGTTTGGTTTTTTTCTATTTTGGTTTGGTTATGGTTTAGTTTGGTTTTTGGTTCAGGCTTCGACTAAACCGAACCGAAAAAAACCAAAGTATGTTATTTATATATGTACATATATAAGTGTGTATGTATATTTTATATAAAAAAGCGGTATTATTTTTATCAAACTGAACCGAAAAACTGAAATTTTTGGTTTCTATTTCGGTTTTCGGTTTTACTCATTATAGTTCGGTTTGGTTTTTGGCTTTCTAAATTGGTTTCTATTTCGATTTGGTTTAATGGTTTTCGATTTAGTGTAATGTAATTCGGTTTGGTTTAAATTTGACCAATAAACCAAACCAAACCGACCGAATTACACCCCTATTATTTACACCTTATTTACTGATATTTAATGACAAAGCCGGTGCTTCTATAGAATAAGAAGCTTCACAATACATAAAATTATTAAAATCTCAACTTTCTTTTATTATTATGGGGTAAATTAGTCATTCAAATTTTTTTTTTTTTTTTTACATAGTTAAACTTCAGTATTGCCATAAGGGTATTATGGCCAAAGGATCAATTTCTGTTACAGATGATTAAACCCCTTCTAGTTTGGCCTAGCAAGGGTATTAGTTATGATGGCCAAGGTTTGAGGAGTATTTGTTGTCATTCTGTCTAGGGAATGGGGTGGGTTCGAGGTGGGTATTAAACAAACCCTAATCCATCTTTAAAGTTAAATCTTTAATTTTTAAAAATGTTTATTTATAAAATATATATTTAAAACATAGGTGAATGGCACCGGAATGGGTTAGGCAAAATCCTAATTCGATTCACAGGTTACCAAACCCTAACCATTAGGGGCGGGTCGGATGACCCGTTTAATCCGTCGCATTGTCATCCCTAAATGTGCCAAATCTAAGGAGGTGTTAATGCAATTTATCCTCTCTTTTTTTATGAAAAGAAATTTAGACAATTTATTATCATGTATGTGTGTGTGCGCACATGTGTATACATACTGCTTCGAAGGGACCACCCTGGTATTTAGGTTGTTTTCTCGCTTTGCTAACAACTTAGGGCACCCCTACGAGGGAGGGTGTGGGGTTCGATTCCTCGTCTCTAGTGATCCGTACAGGAGATCGACACGTGTCTTAGGCGGGACCAACACTTATACCGGCATATACATATTAAGGTAGAAGCCGGTTAAAGTTGTGGGTCCCCTAGGATTCACCTTTTCTTAGGGTTTTAAAAGTTGTAAGTCAACTTTCTTAACGGGGCCCACTTATGGACACGTGTCTATCTCCTATGAGGATCACAGGAGGTTTCCTGTGCTCTGGCCTATGCTCTAGAGCACAGAAGATCCTCACCCCAACTTAGGGCACCCTTAGGATCATAGTATCAAAATAAGGAGAGAAAAAAATTTAAGGGAAAATTGTTCATATACTCTACTTTACAAGTCAATTTGACAAATGGTATATTGACCAAGCTAAATCACCTCTCAAGTATCAAAATATTCACATAATTGCCTTTTGGTCCTATAGAGGATATATCCTGCATTTTTACAATAATTGTTTTTTAAAAAAATTAAAATACCTATTCTACCCACTTAAGTGTGCATCCCTTGCACCACCAACACCACACCACACCAGCACCACCACCACCATTACGCACTAATGGTGGGTGGTGGTGGCGTGGTGGTGATGGTGGTGGGTGGTGGTGGGATAGTGGTGGTGGTGATGGGTGGTAGTGGTGGCGTGATGGTGGTGCAAGGGTTGCACACTAAGTGTGCAAGGATGCACAACAAGTGTTCAAGGATGCACACCAACTGTGCAAAGGGCTTAAGGGATGCATACTAAGCGTGCACGGATGCACACTACGTGTGCAAAGAGCTTAAGGATAGAATAGGTAT
Organism: Pachysandra terminalis; assembly: GCA_031762675.1. Lineage (NCBI taxonomy): Eukaryota > Viridiplantae > Streptophyta > Magnoliopsida > Buxales > Buxaceae > Pachysandra > Pachysandra terminalis. The sequence continues at coordinate 2,909 of JAUPMG010288950.1, read as the reverse complement.
TTTAATTTTGTTTTTAAAAACAACTATTGTAAAAAATGGCAGATATATCCTCTAAAGGACCAAAAGGCAATTATGTGAATATTTTGATACTTGAGAGGTGATTTAGCTTGGTCAATATACCATTTGCGGGATTGAATTGACTACTTCGAGTAGTGATTTGTAATATCGAGTTGATTTCCTCGAATAATGGTTCGAGATGTCAAGATAATTATATCGAATAAAATTTGAGATTCCGAAATGGCTATTTTGAACGATGGTTCGAAATGGTCATCTCGAGTAACGGTTCGAGATGTCAGGACAACTATCTTGAATGATGATTCTCAACCTCGAATCGGTTGCTTCGAAATGTGGTTCGTAACACCGAGTGGGTAATGACGTGTTAGTTACCTCGACATTCGCAATGGCTACCTCGAACACCAAATTGATCGTTTTGAATGAACACACTTGGTTACAATGATGGATTGCCCCTCTCGAGGTGGCTAGTCTTTGGTTACTTCTCATGGAGTGATTAAAGTGATGTATCTCACTTGAAATGTCCATTTGAGAAGTGCTCCAATTTAGTATGCTTGAAAGAGTACCCCTAAATAGCGAGTCTTTGAAGGGACGAGGGTTTGTCCAACACAGGTGGACTCTCAGTCAAGTGCATGAGGAGCTATCCCAATGCAGGTGGGATTTGAAATGCCAAAGGGGGTTATTCAGCATAGGAAGATCCTTGTTCGAGTGTTTAAGGAGATATCCCAGCACAGGTGAGTCCTTATAGTGATAAGGAGTTATCTAACACAGGTGTACTCTTATTTGAGTATTTGAGGAGATGTCCCACTATAGATGGGTCCTCGAAGGAAGGTCGGTTCAAGGGGATAATGTAATAACTCAAACTAAAATAATAGGGTTAATATGTAATTAATAAAATATAAGGCTTAATTTAAATTTTAGTAAGTTAGTTATAGGTTTGACTTTGATTGATTGTGATTGGTGGGTTGAACGGTAGGAAACTAAGTGCTTCACACACAATCATAATTCTTTAAGTTATAATGTGTGGCTAGGATCTTGTAGGGACTTTTAATCTAAATCAATGGCTTAGATTCAATAGGATTAATACTAGTTATAACTTAACTAGGAACCCATTTTAATAGATAAAGTTTAACTACAATGAGAAATCTAGATCTAAAGGCTATAATTAAACTAATATATTTTAATGGCTACGATATTAGAGCATTAAAACCAACCCTAAACCAATATGGGTTAAGATTAGATAAGGTTAACTAATAATCCAATTAGATTTAGGATGCTTAGAATCAATGGTTAAGATTTCGTAGGAGCACTTAGAATATTCCAATGGTTAGGATTAAAAAGGAAAGTGTCTAAATCTAAATAGGATTAAGATAAGACTGAGTCAATAACTAATCAACTTAGAACTAGGACACTTTAATCTAAGGGGTAAAATTAGTCTAATCTAATCTAAGGGTTGTAAACTAATATATAATCCTAGACTAAGAACAATTCCTAGACTAACCGGGGAAACTGTAGAAAATTTATATATATACCTTATAGGGTGGATGTGTGGATCATAATTCTAAGAGGGGAGAGAGAAGAAGATTGTTGGAGCTTTATGGGCTTGGAGAAGTGAAGGAACTGTAGAAGATCAAAGAAGAAGAAGAAGAAGAAGGTGTTCATCTCAACACCAATTCAAGTTCGAGGTAAGTATTCGGATTAAGCCTTATTTTGATTTGAACTAGGTGACTATGTCATATTCATTAAGTATGACATAGCACGATTTTAAAAACTATATCTTTTGATTCTTCTTCATAAAATTATGATTTCCTAGTTTTAATATCATGCAGTTCATTAAATAAATTATTGGGTGTTTTGGTGAAGTAAATTATTCAGTTTTGTTCGAATTGTGTTTTAACATGTGTGTTTAAATTAAATATTGTTAAATTATAAAAATTTAAATATTAAACTTAAAAATTATGGGTTTCAGGCTGGTCGGTCGACCCGTCGGTCAGCCGACGGGCTTCTGGGCTGGTTAGTCGACCCGTCGGTCAGGCGACCAGTAAGTTTGGTTTTTGGTTGGTTTTCTTGGCCTCTAGCCGAGCAACCAATTAGGGATCAGTCGACCGATAAGTCAACCGATGCCCACAGGCTTTTGTTTCTCTCTCTGTCCGAGCAACCGACCACCATCAATCAGCCGACGGCTGTAGGTTGTTGCAGGTTGACCATAGGTCAACCGAAAAATATGAAAGTGCTCCGAAGGACTTGAAATTTCACATGCACACTATATTTGACCTAATTATACCAATTGTGATGTTTGTTTTGCCAAATTATGAATATTTTGCATATGTGCCTTTATGTGGAAGAATTGTTATATTTGACCAACGGGTGATATTTTGATCAGACATTTTTTTGACTCTAAACCACCATGGACATGTTTTATATGTTGAAATACATCTGCAAATGTACACAAATTGATTGTTTAGCTATTGTGAATAATTCACTTGCACCACATGGCCTTTTGTGCATAATGACCTTGTATCAGGTCTAATGCGTTGACTTGACATTCATAACTTCATATTGCTGGAGTATATGGACATAATGAAAGTGATTATGATCTAGGAATCATAACAATAATGAGGAAGTCCCGGAATGACTAATTTATATGTGTTGAGGGATTGATTATCCCAATAGATCAATTCTTGTTAACACCCTTGGTGAGGGCTATACCTTGTATGGTAATCCCAAGAGACTTGTGGTAAGATGATAGGTGAGGGAAAGTTCACATTAGTGAGACCCAATATCTGAATCATAAGAGTGAAATTCTGTTAGCAGATAGGCTAATGTATGGTTCACAAAGGAAGTTCTAGGTGATGCCTTGGGAGTTGTCCCTATGATCAGAAATAAGTGAGGGGATT
>JAUPMG010288940.1:0-17701 GCA_031762675.1 Pachysandra terminalis | reverse complement strand
TAAAAGCATAAGCTATAAGCTTGTAAGTACTATGATTTCAGGAATATAATTGTCTATCCTGAGGTTCTTTACCTTTACAGTTCTTTCAATTATAATTCATAAAGGAAATCAAACAATCAAATGCATGAGGTAATTCATTTTATTATGCATGAAATACATCCTAAGTTACAACCTCACAAAGGTGAGCTAGCACACAAGTCTACATGTTGTGCAAATGCAACTCTGTTAGAGAGTCAACCTAACCTGTTTCTCCTGATCCAACCTCTATTTCAGGGTGTCCTAGCAACCTGAATACACTCCAGGATGTTCCAGCAACTTGAATTCGTCCCCCGTATATACGGTCCATGGAAATAGAGCTATTCTACGGATATTGCGTAGTTCTAAGGATTTTCAACCTAGAAGGCACAATTCCCCACTTATTTTTTACCAGTGGTCCGCAAACCGAGACTTGCAGCCACCTGTGGTATCCCTCGGGAAAACATGACTAGCTGACCTAACTACAAAGATTCTTTCTTATATTTTCTCATCATTGGCCAGAGCTCTCGGGTTAAGAATAAGTCTATTGGGTTAACTATGCCCTCAACCCAGTCTAGTCGGTCCCTCCTTAGATGTGATAGTCAAATCACACTCATGTTCCATCACAAAACCCGACCTTGAGGTTTCAGAATACAAGGTTATCCTCTTAGACCAACTAGGGTCTAGGGTCTAGAGTTTATGCTGTGCAGTGAAGTTGTGAAGTGAAACTGTGCACACTAACTATTCATACAATTTGTATATAGGGTGTATTATAAACTAAACCAACACATACATTCATCAATGTCACCCACACCATCAATCCACACCCAATTTGTCCAACTTGAGATAGAATCATACTAGCAACCTACCATGTGCAACTAATTCATTATACGTTATGCATGCCTTGGTGTACAGAGTGCATTAAGCATGGCATGTGAATTCAACATACATGTTATTGTATGGAAGAATTGAACACTCTACAATCCATCACATCATTCACACACATACATTCCCATATCACACACAAGTTAACATTGAATCACACAACAAAGAATGAGAATGAAATGTATTTATTATTCTTACACTGCTTAGGCATTTATAATTACTATCAACTACCTAAACTGATCTACAGGTTCGGGGTAGTCTTCGGTGTAGACTTCGATGCACCAATGCCTCCTTCGGCGACCTACTCGGCGAACTTACCTGAGATTCGGCGACAATTCCAGAATCCACTTTCTCGGAGACCTTTTCGGCATTCCCTTCGGCGCCTCGAAGCACATCTTGGCGATCCCTTCCACGAACCACCCTGAGATTCGGCGACATTTCCAGTAGTCTCATTTTCGGCGCCCCAGTAGGCGCACCAAAGCTGCTTTCGGCGAGCTTTTCTGTTGGCATTCAACCTCTGCAAAGCTTCGGCGCACCGAAGTGTCCGCTCGTGGCCCAGAAATTTAAGTTCGGCGATCGTTCGGCGCACCGAGTTGGCCACCAAACGTCGCGTACAGGGCAAAACTGTGGGGTTTTTCCAACCTAAATTGTTTCCACTTGGTCTTATCCATTCCATAACATCCTATGAGCAATTTAAACCATTCTTACATGAAATAAACACCACAAGACTTCACAATATGAGATCAAAATCGAAATGGAAGTAAAAAGTGAAGAAATTCAATATGCAACTCATTTTGTTTATGAAATCAAGACTTACAACTTTTTTTCAAGCTCAATCCACGTTTTTCCACCCTTGAATCCTCCTTTCTTCCTCTTTTGCTCTCCAACCTCTTTCTCTCTCTTCTTTTCTTCTCAAGACACAAATGCCCCTTTCTCCCTTTCCTCTCTCCTTCTATCCTCCCCATGCCACATGTCACCATCCCCTTACTCTATTCTAACTACTTCAAATCCTAACCCTTCTTTTTTGCCCCACTCAATCTAAACCCTCTATTTCTAATCACTTAATCTCCACCATACACATCACTCACCTTACACTAATACTAAAATAACTAAACAAATTTTATCCATACAAGGTTTTACTATAGTAATAGGCATGATACACAATAGTAAATTACATCATAGCAATCACGTGGTAGGTTTGACTCTGATTAAAGATCAAACGGGTAGATAATCTTATATTAATGTTTTAATTATAATTAATTACTTCTTAATTGGTTCAAGCCATTACATATGTGGATGGATTTCTCACTTATGTGGATGGATTTTCCACATAAGGATGTGAATGGATTACCCACCTGTGAGGTGGAGGGATGACCAGAATTATTATGTAATGACTGGTGTTGTGAATGAAAATATCTATGATGTGTTCCATTGGATTACTTGCGTGTATGGGTGAGTAAGTAGCTTTCACGGGAACATATCATTTGTATATCCAAAGCATCATAAGAATGCGTATGAGGTCTTCCATTGGATTACTTGCGTGTATGAGCGCGTAAGTAGCTATCACGGGATTACATCATTTGGATTCCCAAGGATAGGCATTCATGCTATGATTGTTGAAAGGTTAGGTGTTCCTTGGAAGGAAAGATGTTTGGGTTGCCTATTCTCGTAGGTTGAAAGTCCTACAAAAAGAAAGATGTTTGGGTTGCCTTTACCCGTAGGTTTAGAGTCGTACAAAAGAGTAGAGATGGTGGCCGTTGAACCATGGGTTAGCGTCCGGATCAGCGAGAGGGCTTGCCGGTTGTTCCTAGAACACATGTTACGAATTGGATAACCTGAGGACACTTAACACGACAACTGATCATAGGTGCATTACTTGCATATCATATTGTGTTCATTGGATAAGCATCTTAGAGCATTGTATTTCACATTCATATTCATCATATTATATCATATCACATTTTATATTATCGTATTACTGGTTTATCGGACGATTTTATAATCATATTATCATGGTATGTTAACTGGATCATTCTTGCTGAGTATTCCATACTTATGCAATGTTTCATGACTACAGGTTGATATAGTACTTACAGACGAGGAGACTTACAGATGGACTTTAGATTTCATATTTGATTCAGACACTATGCTTTTTTATTTGGATGTACAGCTCTTCTGAATCCTTTGAAGTTATTACGTTGAATACTCTGATGTAATAGTTAGTAATTGTTTCCGCTTCTATTACTTTGACTTATTATGAATTAAATCGAGAGCTTTCTCATGCCTTGTTCAATATGAAAATCCGCGGTACAGAAATAGATCCCGAATGTTGCACCTCGTGATCCGTGCCTTCCCACCTAGGGATGTGAGTCATGGGATCTGGGCGTGACAGTTATACATGTGATTAGGTGCCATGATAACATTACTATTATATACATTGATTTTGTGGATGGTTAATTGTTAGTAATTCTTTCTAGCTGTCTAGCTCACCCGTTATTAGCAAATATTTTTAAGTCAGTTGTGTGATCCATCTCAAAGATGACGAGACATACTGGCAGTGAACTTAGTGGTTTAGCCTTCAACTCTTCGTAAAGAGAGTGTATAGACTAGGCTTCATTTTTGTATTGGACCATGTGTTTAATGTTTCAACTCTGGGTTTTATTATGTCGAGTTGTATTTTGGTATAGTTCGTTTCAGGCTATCTCTCCATAAACCTGTTAGTTCCATTTATTGACCTTATGTTATCTCTCACTCATATTTATTGATAGAAAAGTTTTTGTAAACTCTCAATTTGATAAAGTAGAGTTTTCTGATGAGTATTCTAACTAGGTGCACTAATTCCCTTATGCTTTACGCATAAGGGAATCTGTGACCTAGTGGTCTCCTAGGGTGAAGCCTAAGGTCAGGTTCTCGAGATTCTTGTTTGCACGTCAATCGTTGCAATACGGATTTTCGGACGTAACAGTCTGGCTGACATAAAAAGGATATTGCTCGAACTTAACATATCCGTTCAACTACTTTTGTTGATGGATGGTCTCCTAGGGTGAAGCCTAAGGTCGGGTTCTCGAGATTCTCATTTGCACGTTAATTGTTGCAATATGGATTTTGGGAACTACTTTTGTTGATGGATATTGATTAAGTGAATTATTTTTTTTATTTGTAGAAGAAGAGATCTTCATCACGGGCGAAAGCTTGCTTCTAGGGGTTTATGTGCTCCTTAAGGTGTGGCAGCCAAGGGCAAGGGTGTCATCGACGACCGCTTTGAGTTTGGCACACCGACCAAGAAGCTGAAAAATGACAAACAAGTAAGTTGTCCGCTAGTTGAACTGTCGCACCGAGAGGTGAAGTGTCACATTAGCATGATTGGCCAAAGGACTCTATCCCAAGTATTATTATGAGTTAGTGTCTCTCTCCCATTATGATGGGAGCTACAAGAGAGAGAGAGAGAGAGAGAGAGAGAGAGAGAGAGAGAGATGTCCTCTCCCATTATGATGGCAGTTACAAAGAGAGTAACTCTTTATCTCATTATGAGAAATGAGTTACAAAAGAGATTGATGGGATGCTGACAAGTGCCATCATCCTATGGCTTGCCCATGCCTATATAAAGTCATCGCCGGCCTAGGCATGCGTATGATATAGGAACCTTGTGCCACAAGACTTTGGTAGAGAGAAAGCTTTGCTCTCACTCAGACTTAGTCACTAGCCTTGAGCCCTAAAGCTTTGAGAATAAAAAGCACCAGTCTCAGAGATTTTCTCTATAAGAAATTTCTAAGAAGTCCTTTTGATTGGTCAAGTTAGGAGTTCATCACTGTCTCTACTTGTTTCGTGCATCTCCCATTGCCAGTTTCTTGTCATCGCCTACTTACCACACTTCTAACACGATCTCTCCAATCCGATTCAAGCAACACTGTAGGAACGGCTGTTGCTCTACCCATATCTTATCTAATGGATACGTATACAAGTTCTCACCTATCTTGACCAATTTAAAAATATCCTCCAATTAATCTTTCTTTTACTTTATATCAACAAGTGTTTTTCTTGAGTTCAAATCACGCTTATCTACGTGCTAGAGTTGAATCCCGAAAAACTATGTTGAAACACGCATCTCCATAGAGCTCAGTGTGAGACATCAAAACATAATGGAGAATTCTACTATGTCGACCTCGACATAGTACCAACTGATTATTAACGGTTGAGATTTTATATATAAAAAATGATGGCTCAGATAAAGTTTTCTTCTATATGTAGACACCCCAATTTGCACGAAAATAATTGCTTTTTGATCTTTGCAGCTTATGGAGGCTTGAGCTTGGCACCTTTTCATGTTCGATCCCAATTTCAATCCCAAATCTATTTGAGCCAAAATTCTCCCTGAAATCCCAAAAATCCATGAAATTACCAAAATATCCTCAATGGACCCCACTCGATTCATTATCGCATAAAATCTATTTCTGACATTAGAAATGAATTCTAGGTCGAAAATGCGTTCCAATGAGTATACTATCGCCTAGTTTCGAGATCATATGAGAAATGACCGTTTTACCCCTAATATCATTTCGGGTCAAATTTAGGCCTTTTGGACTTCAGAAAATTATTTTGATTCCGGATTTGACCTCTTCATGTAAAACTCATCAAGTGGCTGTAATTTGGTCAAAATCAGAGATTGATAATATGAGGGGTATTTTTGGTATTAAAATCCTAATTAGGTGGGATTTCAAATGATTAAAGTGAGAAATTAGATAAATAAAAAATATATGACAAATAAGGGTGGTTAAATTAAGATTTAAATTAAATTAGGATTAAAATTGGATTAGACTTAGATTAGGATTAGGCTGTTTAGGATAGATTTTAAAGAATAAAATGGAGTGGGGGAATTTGTGATATTAAAGTAAAAAGAGTGGAGGTATAGAAATGTAATTTAGGAAGAAGACTAATTTCTTCTTCTTCACGGAAGAGAGAGAAAAGGGGTTTGAAGGAGAAAACAGATGAAGCTTGAAGAGAAGATAGGGTTTTGTAGAGGGAAAAGAGGGAGAAGAGATTGAGATTATGATGGGAAAGAAGATAAAGGCTAAAGCTTGAAGAAGGGATAAGGATTGAGAGAAGCGATTGCTAATGATTTCGCCGCCATACCGTGGCTATAAAGAGGGGCGATCAAAGGAAGAAATGGGTAGGAGGAAAGGGGAAGAAATTTGAGGAGAAAATCGTTGGAGCAAGAGGAGACTCAAAGAGGTCAGTCGATTGATTTTTCTTTTCTCTGTGAAAATCTAAAAGAGTAGAATCCATAGCTTCCTGTTCATCTTCTTCAAAACCCTTAGCAGAAACCCCATCTAAACCCCATCAAAACCCTAGCTAGATACCCCGCAGTCGATCTCAAATCCCTCAAATTTTTCTGTCCAAATTCAGCCAAATCCCTAGATTTAAACCCCTAAAACCCTGTTCATTTTTCCCCATCAAAATCTTCATCACCCTGCTACAAAACCCCCTTTAAACCTCTACAAAACTAGTCGAAGCCTCATGTTCATCTTTTGTTTGTCCTAATCCCTACTCTATTTTCTGGTTATTTAACTTGAACAAAACTCTACCAAACAATACCAATGGTTCGGCCTTCCTCCACCATTGCAGTTTTTCAGATTCAAGCTTTTAAGTCCAGTAATAGTTGCAAAGATCATAAAACAAAAAGAGAACAAATTCTGCAACAGGTATTTTTATGCTTCATTTTTAGGTTTGGCAGATTCAATCTCATCATTGTATGCCATGGACAGAAAGGATTACTTTTGTTCTTCATGTTTTTGATTTGTTAATTCTAATTGTAGTTTCTGATCTGATATATCATTAGTGATTTCTTCTTTTTATTTTTTATTGTGATCATGTTTGTTAACATTAGTTTTTAACTTTTTATGAATTAGCCTGATTCATTAAGCTTATAGTTTTTGTCTTGATTTCTTATAGATCAATTTAGGATTAGGTTAGTTTTGAGATTCTTAGGTTTTTAGGGCATCTTATAAATTTCTTTTATTTATTTGAGATGCTTTTAGGCTACTTTAAATATCTTAAGATTTTTAGGATATTTTTATTTAGGATTCAGGTATTTTATTTTTGATTTTTTGGGTATTAGGATTTTCTAGAATTTTTTCTAGGTTATTTTATTATATTATTATTCTAGTTTATTTGGCCAAATAGAATTAGACTAGGTAACCGGTTAAACCGGAAGAGAGTGGGTGCCTAACACCTTCCTACTCTCTTAACTAAACCTCCCTACCCAATTTGGTTAGACCTTGTTTAAAATCATAATTTTTAGGTCTATTTTTGAATCTAATTGAACTACCTAGGTGACCATTCACACCTGAACTCAATGAGTGGTGGCGACTCCTATTTACCCGATCTATCTAGTGTCCACCCGACCCAGGGTAGTTCACATTATGCAAATAAGAAAATTCAGCACTGTAGACTAACTCAAACATGATTCATGTTTCTATAATATGCCATTAAGCTATTGCATCGTTTGCCAACGACCACCCAAAACACAAAAAAAAAAAAAAAATGAGAAACTTTTAGCCAATGACAAGTTCAAGAAATTTCATGAACTCATCACCTTAGTGGCCATAACCATGGGGCTTATTATCTCGAAAATCATGTGTGCAAACATCGATGAGCTCATCACCTTATTGGCCATAATAATGGGACTCATCATCTCAAAACTATTAGAAAAGCTGAGGCTGATGGATTGCTTCATGGAATTACAATTGGTCGTAATTGCCCTTCTATTACCCACCTAGATTATGTTAATGACCTCCTACTGTTTGGGAGATCTGTGTTAGCAGAATGTAAACATATGTGTAAATTATTTCATTATTGTGCAGCTACTGGACATAGAATTAACCTTGATAAATCCACTCTTCACACAAGCCCTATTATCACTGGAAGACCTAAGACTGATTTGATCCAGACCTTTGGTGTTAAGTGGAAACTAAAGGCTGGATTGTATCTTGGGGTACCAATCATCACCGAAAAGCCCACTAACAAGGACTTTGGCTAGCTTGTGAATTGGATCAGAACCAGATTGGCTGGATGGAAGGCTCGACTGCTCACCCAAACGAGTCGAACTACCCTCATTAATGCACCCATTGCTAGTCGACCTCAACACTTGATGGGTTGTCTTATCCTCCCAAGTACAACCCTCAAGAAAATTGAAAAAGATACGATGGATTTTTTCTAGATAAAGAATGGGCAACAAAATGTTCTTCACACTATCAGCTGGAATAAACTGTGCAAATCGACATGATGTGAAGGTTTAAATATCAAGCAAGCTAAATGGTTTGTTGAAGCCATGATTCTCAAAAAAGCATGGTCCCTTCTCAAAGGCAATGAGTCTCTTTGGTTCAGAGTGATAAAAGATAAAGACTTCTGACACACCTCTCTTGATCTCGCTAGAACCAAGTCGTTGGGCTCCCAATTCTAGCGAAGTATTTGTAAAATCAAGGGGAAATTAAAAGAAGGCATTGGCTAGCAAATTGCCGACGGAACCAGCATTAAAATTATGGATATTGGATGGGACCCATATGACCCTAGCCTTATTCCTACAGAGTAACAAAACTTGATGGTTGCCGATCTGCTTGACCCAATCGGTAAGGTTTGGAACAGGACCCTAATTGAGAGGATTTGGCCTACAGAAAGTGTGGATAAAATTGTGGCTACCCCTATCTGCTCTAATCTTATTCAGGACAAGAGGGCATGGGCCAAAACTGCCAATGGCCTCTTCTCAATGGCTTCTGCTTACTCTATGCTCTCTGGCTTTGATCACTGTGACACTACCGATAGCAAATTCTGGTTGTAACTCTGGCATACCTCGTGTGTGCAGAAAATTAGGCACTTTGCCTGGAAGTGTTATCATCATGGTATCATCACAAGCGACACACTTGCGCGTATTGGCATCCTCACTGTCAATTGCCCCCTTTGCCTCTCTCATATAGAATCTATTGAACATCTATTCTTTGATTGTCCTTTTTCCCGAGTTGTTTGGTTTGCTTATGCAGGTGGCTTTATTGACAATTTGGGATCAAACACCATCATCAAGGAAATTACTTATGAGAGCTTTCAAAGCTTCTCCCGATGAGATTCCTCACTCGATCTCTAACCTCCCTACTTTATTCATAAATTTCATTTGGTGTATTTGGATAATTAGGAGTAAAGTATTGTTTGAAGGTCTTGTACCTTCCACTGATTTTACACTTAAGATGTTATTTCTGTTACAACAAGACTGCCAAGCTTATTTATAACATCGGCAAGGAACATGGGAGGCAGTCAAAGGACATCATTTTCATCCAATGGATGCGACCCAAAGCCAATTTCATAAAACTCAACTTCAATGGATTTGTGAAGGGATGCCCCGGTACCGCTGGAGCAGGGGGATTGTGTCGTGATGAGATAAACATTTCCTTTATGGTTTTGCTATGCATATTGGGTGTACTACTGCAATTGACGTCGAAATGATCGATTGCATTGAAGGAAGGCGACTCCAATGTCATTGTCGCTTTCATCAGGAACCAATCAGTTAATCTCCCCTGGAAAATTGATGGACTCATTCGCGAAGTCCGTGATCTTCTACATCACTTTGACGTGGTCACGCTCAAGCACTACTTTAGGGAAGGAAACTTTGTTGCTGATATGCTTGCTTGCCATGCTGCTGATGGTAACTCTTGTCTGTCGAAAATTAAGCCACCTAGTTTTTTATTCGAAACCTTGAAAGAGACTCTCTTGGCATAGCTACTACTCGCTATGTTGTATCATTGGACAAATGTTTTTAATATAATTTTTTCATATTTTACCAAAAAAAACGTTTTAAGAATTTTCTTGAACCCATAGTTTTTGGCTAGCATTTTTCATAGAAAGAGTTTAGTTCATCGGTGAGCCCAAAGTATAGTGAACATACCAATCCAAGCCCATTTACTATGACAACTCTAGACCACAGTTGCTCGATTGTGCAGCCCAGCCTAGCCCAGGCCTTGGAAACCATGGCACTTATGGAGCCCCACGTAAACAATGTGGACCGCGCTTGCCAAGTGGGCGGGCATTCATGCAGCAAAAAAGGCCATGTCAAACTAGGCAACTAAACCTGGTGAAGGAACCAGAATACCTTTCGTCAATTTAGAGTCAAATTGTTAATATTTAGCTAGTGTCAGATGGTACACGCGTCTGTTTTGTAGACGGTTTCATCTAGGAGGATAGATAAAGCGTACATAATTTAGGTACTGAAATAAAACCTCTAATGCTAAAATCAAGGCTAATGAGAGAATAGAGAGAAGGAGAGAGGGAGAGAGAGAGAGAGTAATGGCTTGCTCCATGAGTTTCAGTGTGGTAGCAAAGCCATCCTCTCCTTCTGTAAAATTCTCACAGCATGTCAATCCATCATCATCGACTTCAGAGGCATTTAAAATCTCTTTCCGTAACGATGAAACCCTAATCAGAAGCCGTTCAGTGGCTAGGTCGCGGAAGAAGAAGCTCTCTGCAACTCCTCCGTCTACCCCAGTAAGCCAAACATCTGGATTTCCTCAAAGTAAAGATCGTTAGTGTTTCAATCAATGGGTTTCAAGATTCTGACTTTATTGATTAAATATCAGTTTCTGATCTCTCTCTCTCTCGTTGCTTGGTTTACTAACTATTTTTAGAAAGATTTCAAATATGATTTTTATTTATTTGATTAAGGTTATCGAAATCAGATTTCCATATCTGATTTAGGCATGTTGCTTCTACTTTTGTCCTTATTTTCTAAATGTCTTAATATCTCTTTTGATTTCAATCAATTCGAAGTGAGTTTATATGACCTTTTTACCTTCTATTTTTTTTTTTTTTACATTAAGGTGATTTGCCGCCTAGCATTCAATTTAATTCAATTAGTGTAAGCTTATCTGTTTGTGGTGGAGGTAGTGATGGTTTATTCTGATTTGTGTCCTCTTGGGGTTGAATCCTGTTGGGAATTTGGACAGATTGTGGCATCTGCAAAAACGGAACCTCTTAGGATTATGATATCTGGGGCTCCAGCTTCGGGCAAAGGAACACAATGTGAGTTCATCACCAAGAAAGTAAGTTTCCGGACTCAAATTTTGATTTCTAAATCTGTATGTGTATATAAATACAACTTATTTTCTTTTGCAAGTACATATGCACATTCACATGTATATGTTCATGTATAGATATAGATCAATATTTTTGGACCTGAACCAGGGTTTTAAGTATTGGGATCTTGGATTCGATCTAACTTTTGCATCGTCCTTAAAAAAAATAAAAAGGATCAGCCTGACCGGTTGTCGGACCGGCTGTATTGGTTGGGACCGGTCAGTATCGGCCTGGTCCGGGTCCTGTTGGATCGTATATTTTATAAATTATATAAAAAAAAAAACTTTGGATCTGTCTGATCCAGTCACTGGATCAGTCCGGATCGGTATTGGTTGGACCGGTTCGATCCAAAGCAACTTGATACAATAGTTGTATCGTGGCTTGGGATCGGACCGGTCCTGGCCGATCTTGGTACGGATCGGTCCGATCCTTGAAACCATGACCTGAACTGCACGAAGACCTTGACAAGAAGATGGATAAACGCTTGGAACATGTTGTCATAAATAGTTTTTAAATTAGAAACAGGTAGCATAGGAAATATAGAGGTAAGCAATGGGGAAACTCTACTATTTCCATCTCTTGGCTAACCTGCACCCCTGGAGTGCTCATGGAGATTAGTTCATGTAGTTCATTTGGTTAGATATATGACTAACGGGTTGAAAATCTTGGTCTCCCTTGTGTATAATTCCGGGAACGAGCTAGCCGGCAGTTTGGTCAAGTGAGGGGTCCATAAGGTATCTTTTTCTAGGGGAGTACCTTCAGATCACATGTTTTATGGGGAGAGGATCTTATGTTTTGGGATTAGCTTGATACTTTGGATTGTTTCATTGTATTTGTTGTATTTTTTGCCTCTTTTGGATGCTGCCCGTTATAGGGGTTATTTCATTCTCATGTCCTTTTTTATCCCATTTTTTATGATGTTTTATATTTCATTAAAAAACAATAAATATGAATAATTATTTTTAATTAAAGCACTGGCATTCAAAACCTGGATTCTGGAAAACCAGCATCAAGTCCAGCTCACGGTTTCCTTGGTCCTTAAAGCTTTCATATGGATGTGGGTTGGTTGGGATGCATATCACTTTTGGGAACCTCTATTTACCTATGTAGGTGTGCATATATGTTCCATATCTTACAAGTACTTTTTTTCGGTAAGATAGACGAGAAGAGCTTTGGAGGGCTCCCTTTTTCCATTATTCACTTGTTATTTTTAGTGTTATGCTATAGTTTGGACTGAATGGTAGTTAAGTGATTTATTTTAATGAATAACTATGACTATGATTACTTATAAAAGAATCAAAACCCTTTGAACATTGGTTAATATGGAGACAATAATCAAAAATCTATGGGAAGTCATTAATTGATAAAGCAATATAGATACAGTAAAAGATCTTTGCTGTTGTATGGCATGGATAGAATTGTTCTATGGTTTTTTGTTTTACCAAATTGTGATCCAGTATCTCTAGTGAAAATATTCAACATGAACAAAAATGTAGAGGCAAAGGAAAAAGTTAAAATGAAAATGATATTAACCCAAAGTTCTACTGAATTGAAGTGACATATCTGAAATTTGGGATTTTTCCAATTTTTGGTGAGTTTGCTTTAACATTTTCATGTAAATTCACATTTTCTTCTGCATTTCATTAGATCTACATGTTCAGGACATTATCTAGTTGATTTTACAAATCATATACCAAATTTAATAATCTCCTTTTTTTTTTTTTTTTTTAAGGATTTTCTGGTTTTTTATTTTATTTTTTATAATGGGATTTGGGTCTGTATCAACCGAGTTGTACTGAATTGGTCGATAAGACTTGGTTTTGCTTGGGCCGATACCCAATACCTTAAACCTTGAATTAACCCCATACTATATGCTTGGAGAGTTTTGTTTTGCATTCTTTAAGATTAAAGTAACAAAATATAGACCTTTAGAAGAAAAGAACAGATCAGGTTCTCATTGTAGCTGCTTTAGCACAATATTGTTGTTACTCATGAATAAGTGCTGAATTCTTTAGTGTTAAGAATATTGGAAGAACTACTTTACACCACAGCTAGAAATTCAGAACTACTACAACAGAAAACAAGAAGGGAGAATGCTTTTATCTGAAAGATCTGTTCAGAAGTCTAGAACTAAGCGTTAGACATGTGCGGATAGGGTCTGGAGCATGTAGAAGGCCTTTTATTCATTTTTAAAAATGAGTAGGTCTTCTGTTTTTTCTTCTCTTCTTTTGTGCAAGTAAATTCTTCCATACATTTTTTCAGGCCTAAGTTCTCACATAGTCAATATGACATAATATTACTGTATCTTGTGAAGTGATGAATGTGAGAAGCGACAATATTCCAAGTAGAGCAGCATACCAAAGGAAAGTAAACTTGGCTGTTATAGCTTGTTACTGGGTTTAACTGATAAATAGAAGATAAAATCAATTAGTAAGATAATAATTAGTTTTAACGACTTGGTATACCCATCTGCTGACCTTAGACGTGATCACTCAACCAGAGTTAATTAGGAGGTTTATCGGAAATGATAGAGCTAGAAACCCAGTTTTGCCCTTATGACTGTTTTAATATTACGAGTTTGCCATCAGTCGATAAATATAACCCTTAACCCTTTTAAACCTCATTTCCTTCATTTTCTCTGCACTGCACCTTGGGTTGAAAGTCCCAAAAGTCCAGTTTTGAGGTTATACTGTACCTTGGGTTGAAATCCCCATTAAAGCAGTCAAGTTTCCTTCATACCATGGGTTTTAAAGAACGGGGATGAGGTGAACACCCCGAATGAAGAGAGGGGTAACCGGCTATTCCTGGTGACTAGTTCCTGAATCAAAATATTATAGCGAAGATAGGGTGAAGGCTACTTAACGTGAAACGTTAACTTAGTCTTCTCATTAGCATTAGGGTCATGTGTAATCCATTGTCTACTGGTGATCGTCATCCTTTCCTGAACAAATTCCAGATATGCTGGAAACGAACCAAACATCACATACAACTTTTAATATAATTAAATACACCAAATTTATATTGAAATCAATTCAGATAATTATGCAGTTTAATTTATAAAGTTGATTGCAGTGATTCTCATGCCGGGAACAATCCAGATAATCATACAGTTAATATAATAAATTAACGACAGAATTGTTTCCACTTAGGGAACGGTCCAGATATATTTCAGTTAATAAAAATAAATTAACGCCCGACTTTTTCCCACTTCGGGAATGTTCCAGATATATTTCAGTTAATAAATTAACGGCCAACTTTTTCACATTGGGAATCGATCCAAACATCACACAAATCACATATAAAATTAATATGAAATTTTCCATACTAAACACGATTCTAGAATTTATGAAATCGACATATAGTAATATTGCAATAAATTTCTCATACTCGGGTGATCCAAAACTCATACAGTTAATCACAAAAAATTTATAATATAATTTCTTCATGCTCGCAACGATTTAGGAATGTTTCCTGTTAATTTCTACAACATGATTCACAGATTCATACCTATAATGATCCTTAGTTCACATAATAATTTCATAATATTTAATCACAACGATCTGTACAGGAATATTACTTCAATGTAGAACTTCTGGTATTAATTCTCTGATCGTCTCTTAGTCCTTTTCCTCTTCAGCTTCTTCTCCTCTGTGATGTGACAGCTAGGTTAGGTTTTTGATAAAACAATCTAATCTCCTACCTAATCTCTAAATATTTAGCACTTCCAAAATCACCCTTCCCATTAAGATGAAATCCACGAAATTTTTAATACCCATTAACCCTAAATTAATTATTTTAATTACAGCTTAAGCCATTTCTCTAAATAAATTCATAAATCATTTAAATTATTATTATCTTTTAAAATTTAATTAATGTTTTCGAGTCATTACATAGGATTACCTCCTAAGGGTAGCCCCAAGTAGGACAACGGGCACTCCCCCTCCTCACATCCTAGCGTTGCGACACACTCTCCTAACAACTCCTCCATATGTATGCCCATCATTGAGGTCTTCTCCAGATTGACCTTCATACCAGACATCATCTCAAACACTGTAAGAATGCTCTTAACCCTACTGATAAAAAAAAAAAAAGAATGCTCTTAACCCATCTAACCTGTCGACGGTCTGCCTCAGTGAATAAGATCATATCATCAGCAAATTGGAGGTGAGACACCTCCACCTCATCCGTCCCAATCCGAAATCCTCTAACGAAACCCCTCTGCTCAGCTAAACCCATAAACCAACTCAGCACATCCCCAACCAAGGTAAAGAGGAACGGAGAGAGAGGGTCTCCCTGTCTGATACCCCTAGAGGAAGGGATAAAACCATGAATAGACCCATTAAATAAGAAGGAGAAGCACACATTCCTAAGACAACCTGCAATCCAACGTCTCCATCTCACCCTGAAGTGTTTCCACTCCAAGATTTGGTCCAGGAATTCCCATTCCGCTCGATCGTAAGCTTTTTCCAAGTCCAATTTAATGATCGGCCTTGGGCTCTCCACTCTAAACCTCTCCTTCACACACTCTGCTACCACGAGAATACTATCAACAATCCGCCTCCCCTTAATAAACGCACTCTGCTGAGGTGAGACCAACTTAGGGAGCCCTCAACCTAATCGATTGAACCTTGCCAATGATTTTGTATAGGTTGGTGGTCAAACTGATAGATCTAAAGTCCTTAATCTCGACAGTCTCAATCTTCTTAGGGATAAGAACCAGAAATGTAGCGTTTGTAGCTCTATGGACAATCCCACTCCCAAAGAAACCAATAAACACTTTCATGAGATCAGCCTTAATCACCTCCCAATTGCTCTGAAAAAAACAATCATGAAACCATTGGGTCCAAGAGCCTTATCATTCGCCAACTCCCAAACAACTGCCCTGCCTAATCTCCTTCTCCTCAAAACCTCTTTCCAACCATTGACTATCCTCCTCATCCAAAAGACCCTCACTCCTACTTTTCAACACAAAGTCAAACATCTTATCCGATTTGTACAACCGGGGAGTAAAAATCAGATAAAGTAGAAGTGATATCCTCCTTGGACTCCACTCTCTCATCCCCCACACTCAAGGATAACAAATCATTCTTCCTTCTTTTACTGTTGTCCATTTTATGAAAAAAACTAGTATTACCATCTCCTTCCTTCAACCATTTCGCCCGAGATTTCTACCTCCAACTAATTTCCTCAAGTTTCAGAACGTCTACAAGTTCTTCCTTAATATTCTTCTTCCTCTCCTCCACCTCTTCCCTAGACAAAGATTTCACACCTTCCCCCTGATCAATCTCCACCATCCTTGCCATAAGTTCAGTCTTTCTATCCCCAATCACACCAAAGACCTCATTCCAGCTCTTAATCCTCCCTCTCAAACCTTTAAGACCTCTCATATACTTAAACCCAGCCCACCCAGTGTTTGCCCCATGTTCAGCCTTGATCGACTCCCTAAAATTAGGATGGGAAAGCCACATGTTCTCAAACCTAAATGGGGATGGGCCATTCTGTCTATTACCAGTGCTAATCTGGATAGGCCAGTGATCCGAAGTGGTTTTAGCTAAGAGCCATTGAGTAGTAAAGGGAAAATGCTCATCCCAACCTAAAGATGCCAAAAACCTATCCATTCTACAACAAACTGGGTGAATTTGCCCGTTAGACCAAGAAAATTTACCCCTGTAGGTCGGTGGGGAGTTTGTTGAGGACCCCGTTAGGATTGAGGCGACGATTATGGAGTTTTATTCAGCCTTATATAGGTCTGAGCAGGATCTATGCTTTGATGTGTCAAATCTGGGTGGCCAGAGATTATCGATTGAACAAGCGGCCTGGTTGGAGAGACCTTTTGAGGTCCAAGAAATTAGGGATGCTGTTTGGGAGTTGGGTAAGGATAAAGCCCCGGGGCCTGATGGATTTTCGATTGCTTTTTTCCAGGAATGTTGGGAGATAGTGGTTAATGATCTTATTGGGGTTTTGCAGGAGTTCTATCTGAGCGGGATTGTGAATAAATCAGTGAATGCCACTTTTATTGCACTTATTCCTAAGAAACAGGGCGCTAGGGAGCTTAAGGATTTTAGGCCGATCAGTTAGACTACCAGTCTTTACAAAATTATTGCTAAGGTGCTCTCATCGCGGTTGAAGACGGTTGTGGGTAATCTAGTGTCTCCGAATCAGAGTGCATTTATTTGCGGGGAGGCAGATTTTGGACAGCGTTCTTATTGCTAACAAAGTGGTTGATGATTGGAAAAGAAGTGGGAAGGAGGGTTTGATACTGAAACTGGACTTAGAGAAAGCGTATGATTGTGTGGAGTGGTAGTTTCTAGATAAGGTCTTGGAATGGAAGGGTTTCGGACTTAGATGGAGGAGATGGATTGCAGGTTGTATTCCTAATGTAGTTTTCTCCTTCTTATGGAATGGTAGTGTGGTGGGTCAGGTGGCTGCTTCTCATGGTCTGAGACAGGGGGACCCGCTCTCCCCTCTCTTGTTTACCCTAGTAGTCGATGTCCTCAGTTGTTTCCTAGTGCGAGGGGAGGAGTTGGGGCTCATTTCAGGTTTCCAGATAGGTCGGGATCGCGTTTGCATTTTCCATTTACAGTATGCGGATGACACCCTCCTTTTTTTGTATGCGGATGAAGTCCAAGTGTATTGGATTAAATCCATTATCAGATGTTTTGAGATGGTTTCGGGCCTCAAGGTTAAT
>JAUPMG010288929.1:0-17702 GCA_031762675.1 Pachysandra terminalis | reverse complement strand
AAGAAAGAGAATTATATTAGGTATGCTATGTCATACTCAAAGAATATGACATATGTACCTAGTTCATATCGAAAATAAGGTTTTACTTGAATACTTACCTCGGATTCTTGATTGGTGTTTGGTAAAACACCTTCTTCTTCATATTCAAGCTTGAACTTCTGCAACTCTAAGCCTTTGAGCTGCTGCACCACTTCTTCTTCTTCTTCTTCTTCTTCTTCTCTCTCTCTCTCTCTCTCTCTCTTTCTCTCTCTCACTTTTATGAATAATGGTCCATACGTCTAGCCCTTGTTATTATATAGTTTTTATTCGTAGTTTAACTTAGTCTAGGAATCCTTGTTAGTTTATGTTTAGTATTAATTCTCTACCCTTATATTAGATTAACTAAGTCGCCATCTAATCTCAACCATTAAATTAAGTATCCTAATCCTAGTTGAATCATTATCCATTCCTTCCTAACTTAATCATTATTTGATTAGAATTTGATTTAGTTCCTTATTAAATCCTAGCCTTTAGATTAGATTAGTTTAATTCTAACCTTTAGATTTAGATTCCTAGTTATTACTAAATCATAACTTAACTAACTAGACTTATTATATCTCTTATAAATTTCCAGCCATTAGATTAGAATCTCCTATGAAATCCTAACCATTAGATTAAGTGTCTTAGTTTTAGTTGAACTAGTCATTAATCCTCTTTTAATTATTGAATCCTAACTAAATTAGAACTAATATTAACTCCTATTGAATCTCAGTCATTAAACTAGATTAAAAGTTCCTACGAGATCTTAGCCCTTCATTATAACTTATGAGAGTTATAATTGTGTGTGTTGCATTTAGTTTCCTACAGTATGAGAGTTATAACTAATGAGCTAATTTACTAAAATTTTAAATTACTCCCTATTCTTTTATTAATTACACATTGACCTTATTATTTTAGTTTGGGTTATTACGAAGACCCATCCCAACCTGGGAATTTTGAGGGAGTTTATCTCATTCTGTTTTCTTCGTTGGTTACAACAAGCATGAAAGAATTTGCAGTTGGCATGGAGTCTGTCACATCCCAAACCTTAGAGATCTCATTGGAGTCCCTATAACATTTGAAATATGACCCTCACATCATTCCACATAGTAGAGGTAGTCAATACATTGCCAAACACATATAACCCATTAAAATAATTGGAAATAAAAGGTATGGAATTAAAATATCCTTCAAAACAATATCCAACCAAAACAATCATAAGAGTGGGATAAAAATAAAACTACTCCTAGTCTTATGCTTGAATCAAAACCTATAAACTACTAAAATTCAACCTAACTACAGTTATCAGCAAATTAAAACATAAAATCCTATAAAATCTACTAAAATCTTCAATTCATATTCTCATTAAAACCGCTAGCTTCATCATAAGTTTGTCCTCCGTTTTGATCACTACAATACAACGGTCCTCCGTCTATAAATCCTGAAATATGTTGCTTGGAGTGTACAGGACTAGATAGAACTCATTTGGATAGATGGAGCCATGCCAGTTAACTCATCTCATGGTATAGGAGTTACCAAATTGGTTAGAACTCATCTATATAGATGGCTCACACCAAAATGCAAACACAATTGGGATTTCACCTCAAATGTTTATATTTGACAAAAAGGGGAAGGTCCAGATACTCCACCCATGGAACATACAGTTAAATTCTTTTGCAGGTATGTCCAAGTATGGAGGAATTAAAGCAAAAGTTGAGGGGGATCACAGAGCGTCGTATTGTCATTAGTCTCTTGTATATCTGTTTTTATTTATGAGTTTAATTGAGTTGTAATGTTTATTTTTATTCAATTCATTGAAGTTTAGTATGTGTGTTGTACTTGGTTAGGTGTTGTTTTTTCACAAATTGACATAGGGCGAGATTGTAAAAGGCATAGGTTTTTCCCTAGACAGTCTCCGGGTTTGTCAATGTTATGACATAGTCCTTGAGCATCTGTAACTGGATATATTGAAGATCAAGAGTTGTGGATTCAAGGAAGACCTAGCTACAATGAAGCATCTATTGGAATTAGTCCCCTATCCAAAGGTATAAACACACATGCACTAGATAGCTCCTAGAAATAATACTTTCCATTGTAAATTGACTTGTTTCAAGGGAGATTAGAGTAACCATACTGGTTTAGGTACACTCGATCCTTGGCCATCTGGATGTGAGCCTGGATAGCCGAAGATTTCCCACGGATGTCGATACCATTCGTGGATGGCCCTTGGGAAAAATGGCCATAGAAAGGATTAAATTAGGCATTCCCAATGTAGTGACCCTAACATGTAAATAAAATATATATTAATTAAAGATTAATAAGTCAAGAGAATTAATGAGGTTAACTAAATAAGAGTTTTATAGGAATTATTTTGAATTTTTCTAAAATTATTAGTGTGGTTTAATAGGCTAATTTGACAAATGAGTTATAATTGAAAACTGTGAGGAGTGTTGGGTTGTTATGTAATTAGACTAAAATTTATAGGGGCTTGTGTAGTTTATGATATAAAATTCAATTTCAAACGATTTGGAAAACGTGGGTATCGTGGGCTTGGTTGTATGAGAAAAGGAAGGGGACGCTACCATAATCTTCTCCCTCACCTTCCATCTCTTAAGACGCAATTTTGGGTAGGATTCACATAGAGACTAAAGGGAAGAAATCCAAGCCGTCCTAACCATTTGATGGGGAAAGAAGAAGAAGAAGAAGAAGAAGAAGAAGAAAAGGAAAAAGTGAATTGGCTGTCGATCAAACCCGGAACTAGCACGAGGTAAACATTAATCTCTGTATCATCCTTGATTTGCATCTTAGTCTCCTCCTAGATTGATTTCCTGAATTTATATCCCACAAGTGTAATATTCTCGTGTATTCTCATGGAGGTCGATTGATTTCGATTCATAATGTATTCTTCCATGATCTCTTTGAATAGGTGATGATGCATAATAAATTATGTCCCTGATGATCGTATAAGTGTAAAAAATCGATTCTAGATAATATTTCCTGGTTATGTAAGTTGCTGGAATGAGTATAGCTTTCTTATTGAAATCTATATCTCAAGTTTTTTATTTGAATGATGCTTGGTTATAATGATGATTAAACGTTTAAATCCTTGTTAGATTGGTTTTTAATGATTTATTGGAGTTTATTTATGTTTTCGGAGTTATAGAAGTGGATATGCGATGTTTAGAATGGATTTGATAACCTAGATTTGGATTTCGAGATCCAACGAAATACCCAAAATCGCGCAGTTCGGCAGGCTTCGATCCACCGATGCCTCTGCTGACAGACACTGATTTTTAGTCCAAATTTTGCCCTTCCACAAATCTCGGTCTACCGACGACCCTGCCGATGAGCCTGTAACTTGCACAATGAATAGGATTTTTGGAAGGATGACCTAGGTGGATGGTGTGGGGCTTCGGCCATTGTTGTTGTCGATTTCCGAAGGCAAGACTTGACCATGGAGAGTCAATCTTGGTGTTTCGAAGTCTTTGTGACCACCATTTCCATATTAGGTTGATTTCGTTTGGCTGTGGACAGATGGTAACCTACTTGATTGTTGTACTTGTTGTGATATATTGATTCTGGAAAGGATGCTTGTGATGGTATCCGGCAGATTGTTTGTGTGTATGGGCGTACGAGCAGCTTCTGATGGGTATTATCACCGGTGATCTTATTGATTGTGGAAAGGATGCTTTTAATGGTATCCGACAGATTATTCGTGTGTATGGGCGCATGGATAGCTTCAGAAGGATGTTATCACTGGAAATCCTACTATCATGTGGAATAACTCGTCCGGTCAATCGGGCAGCGATGGATCGAGGTTTGAGTCCTTTGTTGTGGGTGATCATCCAGTGAGGATCTCCCTGGGTTGTAATTCCTAAATGTAAGCTATGGGTAATCGTCGTATAATGGCCTCCCGGGGTTTGAATCCCTAAATGCTAGTGGGTAATCATCCTGTGAGGATCTTCCTAGGTTGTAATTCCTAAATGTGAGGTGTGGGTAACCGTCATTATGTAGGACCTCCCTGGGGCTGTTCCTCTAAATGCAAGTAAATAGCTCGGGAATTGTACATGGTAGGTTGCGAACCCTACAAAACCATGATGTACACATGGGAGTTGTGATTGTTTTTGTTGTGGTTGAGATGTGATCGCTTCATGCTAGCAACACCAAGTATGTGATACTTGGCACCGGTTGATCACCGGCTAGGAAACTCGCATTAGACCTGCACTCATGTTTAGGATCCTGCATTAGACTTGCATTCATAATATGTGTGCGACATCAATATGTATTGAGCATCCTTGAGCATTGCATCTCTCATGGAAACTATTATTTGTTGTATTTACTGTTTCATAACATGCTTATATGTGACTTGATTGTGCGAGTGTATGGTTGATTTGGATAACATGGGACTACTATTAATGATATTGTTTCTTGTTGGACTAACGGTGTGGTACAAGGATGGAGGACAATAATATTGTTTATATGGGCATTCTAAGCTCACTGCAACGTTTCATGTTGCAGGTTGAGGTTGACGTTAGCTTGGATAGACTTAGACTCGGACTGCTATCTTGATAGATTATAGGAGTTTTAGTCTTATTGTTTCGTTGAAGTAATAGTGTATTAGTTCTTGTGTTGATTTTGGTTGTAGGCACTTCTAAACCCATTAGAATAGCTGGATGTAATTTGGATATTTTTTGTATTAGACTTTTGCTTTCGCACTCTGATTTTAATAGATGTAATAGTTACTTTTATTATTGTTTTGATTGGTGATCCGCGTTCCATGGTTGGGAACCCGAAGGTCTCACCTCGTGATCGTGCCACCCTCCTAGGGATTCGGGTATCGGGATTTGGGGCATGACAGATTGGTATCAGAGCTCTAGGTTAGATTACCTAGGGTCAGGAGAATGTAGAAGTGAACACTAGGACTCACATGAATGAATTGTGTGTTGTGTGCTAAACATGATTGTGTGTTTATTTGCATGACTGTTTAAGCATGAGAACCGTAGGATAGAAGACTAAACGTTTGCTTTGGGTTTGTAGATGACTAGTAGGATGAGAGCTACAGCATGTAAGAGATCATCCTCTGAGGTTAGGGCTGATGCGGATCCTCAGCTTACTGGAGTGTATCAAATCCTTGGAGACATGGCAGATTTTCAAAGGGATATGATGGAGAGGCAAGCAAAGGCTGAACAGAAAGGAGTTGTGGGGACATCAGTGATGTGGTTGGAGAATTTCAAGAAATTTACTCCACTGACTTTTGAGGCTTTAGGTGAGCCACATTAGGCTCAAGACTGGCTGTTAGACATTGAGCGAGAGTTCAGGACCATTGGGTGTCTTGATGACTGGAGAGTGTCATTGGCCACACTCATGTTGAAGGGTGAGGCACTCCACTGGTGGGTGATGTTGGAGAGGAATCTAGATGGAATAATAGCTTGGGAGACGTTTAGGAGTCAATCCTTAGATACTTATCTTCCGAGTAGTTACAGGAGGTAGATGGCAATGGATTTTATGAGACTGGAACAGGCCTCGCTCACGGTTGCGTGGTATGAAGCTAAATTCACTATGATGTCAAGGTTTGCAGTTCACATGATAGTGAACGAGGCTGATAAGGATGCCAAGTTTGAGGAAGGCTTGAGATCGTCGATTTGGACGAGGGTAGTACCCCCAACGATTGAGGTCATACTTGGACATCATGGAATGTGAGAGGCATGTGGTGAGGGAGGTTAAGAGATATCACCGAGAACAGGATGAGAAAGAGGAGTAATCGGGATAAGAGAGCGGGACGTAGATCTAGAAATCAGAATGGGGAGCATTGGTTTGAGAAGAAGCAAAAAGAAAAGGAGGGTCCACTTTTGGTTGGCACCATGGAGCGTGTTGGGGCATCATCTCAGCCACACCCATCACCTACGTGTTTCAATTGCAGGAAGATGTGAAAAATTCGGAGGTTTTGTCCTAGCTTGTTGAGACAAGTTGGAGGATGTGTAGCAGTGCTGACTCGACCCACTCAGCATGGTCGGGCAAATGCTTTGACTCAGAATACTAGAGAGTACGAGGGCAGTGTGGCTAACGCGGTGATTGAAGGTATGCAATGCACACACTTGTCTAATTTTGGATTCGCTTTTGTTGCATGAATTAATATGACATGAATTGCTCTATGTTGTATGCTCGAGTTGTATTAAACTAAGAATGACGTAACCAAGCATAACAGACCCTAGGATTGGGTATTCTAGAAACTTCACGTGACTAATTTTGGGGACGAAATTTCCAAAAAGAGGGGAAGGCTGTAGTGACCCTCACATGTAAATAAAAAATATATATATATTAATCAAATATTAATTAATCAAGAGAATTAATGAGGATAAATCGATAAGAGTGTTATAGGAATTAATTTTGGATTTTTCTGAAATAATTAGTGTGGTTTAATAGGCTAATTTGACAATAGAGTTATAATTGAAAACTATGTTAAGACTTGGGGTTATTATGTAATTAGACTAAAATTTATAGGGGCTGGTGTAATTTATGATATTGAATTCAATTTCAAATGATTTGGAAAACGTGGATGCAGTGGGCTTGGTTGTGTGAAAAAGGAAGGGGAGGTTACCATAATCTTCTCCCTCACCTTCCATCTCTTAAGACACAATTTTGGGTAGGATTCACATAGAGACTAAATGGTAGAAACCTTAGCCGTCCTAACCATTTGGTGGGGAAAGAAGAAGAAGAAGAAGAAGAAGAAGAAGAAGAAGAAGGAGAAGAAAAGGAAAAAGTGATTGGGCTGTCGATCGAACCTGGAACTAGCACGAGGTAGACATTAATCTCTGTATAATCCTTGCATTGCATCTTAGTCTCCTCCTAGATTGATTTCCTGAATTTATATCTCATAAGTGTGATCTTCTCGTGTATTCTCGTGGCGGTTGATTGATTTCGATTCATAATGTATTCTTCCATGATCTCTTTGAATAGGTGATGATGCATAATAAGTTATGTCCCTGATGATCATATAAGTGTGAAAAATCGATTTTAGAACATATTTCCTGGTTATGTAAGTTGCTGGAATGAGTATAGCTCTTTTATTGAAATCTATATCTCAAGCTTTTGATTCGACTGATTGCTTGCTTACACTGATGATTAAATGTTTAGATCCTCGTTATATTTGCTTTTAATGTTTTATTGGAGTTTATTTATGTTTTCAGAGTTATAGAAGTGGATATGAGAAGTTTAGAATGGATTTGATAACCAAGATTTGGATTTCGAAACCCAGATAAAAGCCCAGAATCGCGCAGTTCTGCAGGCTTCGGTCCACCGAAAGAGACTGAGTTTTAGGCCAAATTTTCTATTTGGCAAGCTTCGGTCCACCGACGCCTCTACCTGTGACCCTGAGACTCTCAGTAACTTTTCGGTCCACCAACGCCTTTGCCGACAGAGACAAGTTTTTGGTTCAATTTTTCCCTTTGGCAGACCACGGGCCACCGACGACCCTGTAACTTGCACAGTGAATAGGATTTTTGGGAGGATGACCTAGGTGAATGGTGTGGGGCTTCGGCCGTTTTTGTTTTTGATTTCTGGAAACAAGACTTAACCATGGAGAGTCTATCTTGGGGTTCCAAGGTCTTTGTGGCCACCATTTCCATCCTAAATTGATCATGTTTGGTTGTGGACACATAGTAACCTACTTGATTGTTGTACTTCTTATGATATATTGATTGTGGAAATGATGTTTGTGATGGTATCCGGCACATTGTTCGTGTGTATGGGCGCACGGGCTGCTTCTGATGGGTATTATCACCGGTGATCCTATTGATTATGGAAAGGATGCTTGTGATGGTATTCGGCGGATTATTCGTGTGTATGGGCGCACATATATCTTCGGAAGGATGTTATCATCGAAAATCCTACTATCATGTGGAATTGCTTGTCCGGTTAACCGGGCAACGACGGATCGAGGTTTGAGTCCTTTGTTGTGGGTAATCATCCTGTAACGATCTCCCTGGGTTGTAATCCCTAAATGTCAGCTATGGATAATCATCGTGTAGTGGCCTCCCTGGGTTTGAATCCCTAAATGCTAGTGGGTAATCAACCTGCGAGGATCTCCCTGGGTTGTAATTCCTAAATGTAAGGTGTGGGTAACCGTCCTTGTGTAAGACCTCCCTGGGGCTGTTCCCTAAATGCAAGTAAATAGCTCGGGAATTGTACCCGGTAGGTTGCGAACCCTACAAAACCACGATGTACACGTGGGAGTTGTGATTGTTGTTGTTGTGGTTGAGATGTGATCGATTCATGCTAGCACCACCAAGTATGTAATACTTGGCACCGGTTGATCACCGGCTAGGAAACTCGCATTAGACCTGCATTAGACTTGCATTCATAATATGTGTGTTACATCATATTGTATTGAGAATCCCTGAGCATTGCATCTTGCATGGCATCTATTATTTGTTGTGTTTACTATTTCAGAACATGCTTATACGTGACCTGATTGTGCGAGTCTATGGTTGATTTGGATAACGTGGGAGTACTATTAATGATATTGTTGCTTGTTGCACTAACGGTGTGGTACAAGGATGGTGGACAGGATTATTGTTTATATGGGCATTCTAAGCTCACTGCAATGTTTCATGTTGCAGGTTGAGGTTGACGTTAGCATGGATGGATTTGGACTCAGACTGTTGTCTTGGTAGATTATAGGAGTTTTAGCCTTATTGTTTTGTTGCTAGAATAATTTAATAGTGCTTGTGTTGATTTTGGTTGTAGGCTCTTCTAAACGCATTAGAATAGGTGGATGTAATTTGGATATTTTTTATTAAACCTTTTCTTCTGCACACTGATTGGTTTAATAGATGTAATAGTTACTTTTATTTTTGTCATGGTTGGTGATCCGCGTTCCATGGTTGGGAACGCGAAGGTCTCATCTTGTGATCTGTGCCACCCTCCTAGCGATTTGGGTTTCGGGATCCGGGGCATGACACTCAGGGGCACCGGTTGACCGACATATGTTAGATCGACCGAGCAGGGTCACCAGTCGGTCTCCGACTGATAGGTCTCTAGTGCCGGTTGTTTAATAGACCTGTACTAGTCTGTACGATCTACACGTGCCCGGTCGACCGTCCAGAGCATCCGGTCAAACCCTGATCGATCGGATAGCTCACTGGTCGCCCAAAACCCTAAGTTGGTTTTGGAAGCCCTGAGCGCTACTGGCTGAACGAAAGAAATGTCCGGTCGATATGTGGCTCGAAGGGTCGATTGGTTGGTCTTTCCATATGACTTGTTAATTTGAAATTCATATTAAGCTTAAGTCGGTAGAGCTACCGGTTGACCGTCCAGTTTGATCGATCAACCGGTGGTCGCGAGATTCACAAACTTTATGAATAAGAGTTGTTCGTTTAAACGCGAGAAGACCCACACAAAAATTCTCCAAGAGCCCTAGAATAGATCTAAGAGCCTTTTTCTCTTCTTTAGGCATATTCTTCCCATTCATAGTGGAGTTGACATTCTATGTTAACTAATTTGAAGAATAAGGATTAAGATCCAAGTCCTTACCCATTGATTTGTTGCATTGTATAGATCATCTCTCACACACACATCTAGGGTTGTAAGGCCCTTGTCTCCATCAAGCGTCAATGACGACATCCAAGGCAGAAAGAAGCGAGGAACGTGAGCGAGAAACGGGATTCAAGCTCACAACAATGGATGAACTTCGTATAGGTTTATTTAGAAGAAGTAGTCCTTGTTTTACTGTTTTTAAATTAGGTTAAAAACTTTAACGGCTTGATGTTCCAGTGAAACCTTGTGGTTAGATTTTAGCCG
The DNA here is from genome assembly GCA_031762675.1 of Pachysandra terminalis. Lineage (NCBI taxonomy): Eukaryota > Viridiplantae > Streptophyta > Magnoliopsida > Buxales > Buxaceae > Pachysandra > Pachysandra terminalis. The sequence continues at coordinate 7,886 of JAUPMG010288929.1, read as the reverse complement.
TGAAACCTTGTGGTTGTTAGAGTTTAGCCGTGAAACCTTGTGGTGGTTAAAGGTTAGCCATGAAACCTATTGGTGGTTGGAGGTTAGTCGGGAAACCTTGTAGTGGTTTTTGGGTGAGCCATTGAAACCCTTGTAATGGCTTGGAGAATGCAGGTAAATTCTTCACACGGTTGGAGGTAAGCCGTAGTGAACTAAAACCTACCATAGAAAATTCTAGAGACCCGCGGGTGGTATCTCAAGGGAGTGGACTAGGCCGGTGTGCCGATCAACTATAAATCGCATGTGTTGAATGGTTCGCTTACGCACTTAATTTCCATATTTTGTATGCAATGCACTTATCATATGCGAGCTAATGTTTTCAATTTCCTCACAATTGTTACAACATTTAGTATAATGTAACAATCTGAAAGTTTATGTGTGCGTGTTTATTTAGTAAATATTTATGATAATTATTTTCTTTTGTTCGGATTAACCGAGGAGTTAATTTAGCCATGCGATTGGTTGTTGTTCACCATGTTCATGGGGTGTCACACACCATAGTAGAACTAATTAGCATTTAACGTTTTGTTTGGTTGCTTTATGCTTTATGTAAATGTGACGTGTACGGATTGGATTGTTTTACTTTAGGTTAAGAGCTTGGATTTAGAGAGAACTAGTTTGTGGGAGGTTGTACAGTTTCCCACATATATGAGACTTGTATGGTTGAGATTTGTTTGAATCTAGGGCCTAGATTGTGCCACCTCACCTCAAGAGAAAACATGAGATATTTTGTTCATTTTTTCCTTTGCATGAAATTTTTTAGTTTTTGCATGCCTTGAGAAACTAACTAGATGATTTTGGAGCTTTTGCTTGGATTCAAGTTGTTGATCTTCATTTCGTTCTCGTAAGTAAGCTCTTTCAGATTTTACTTGTATTGGTTAGGAGTTCATAGACCAATTTCATGGATTTTCCATGCTATTTTGAGAAGAATGTTTCCTTATATGAGTTATATGCGTTATGATGCTTAAATTACATGAATTTATCTTATGTTGTGTGAGATGGTTTTAAGATTGTTATATTGTGAATTCCTAGGACTTAGAAGGATTTGTATTTGAGAAAAACCTGTTTTCTGGGTTATCGCACAGTTTAGCGACCATCTCGATGCGCAGAACTGCCCACTGAGACCCTTTAGGACCTGTCGACTACCTCCTCGGTGCGCCGAGGATTTCTGGGAAATTTTTCATTTCCTGGAAATGTCGTCGAGAATCCTTCGCTGCGGCAAAGGGTGCACCGAGACGTTTTCTGAGAATTTGCTTTCTCTGGTTTTGTTGCCAACTTGGTCGCCGATAATTTTCAATGCGCCGAGAATCCCTGTGATGCTTTTATTTGGTTTATACTGTTACATATATACTTTTCTTGTTTGATTAGATCAATTTTATGAATAATTGAATTCCACATTGAACTGTTTTGTACTTTCTTTCCATGAGTTTATATTTTGATGTATACATTTTATTTCTTGTGACTATGAATGATATTACATGATTGATGGGCATTGAACTATGTTTAGATTAAAAATACACCTTGTACATGAGATGATGATTGCTTAGTTAATGTGTACCTCTTCACTTGCACTGCATTGACTCTCGACCTCGATGTGGTCTATGAGTAATTCCTTCTATCTCAGAGTTCCTGTGTTGGACTCATGGGTAAAAGAGTGTACTAATACATGTTTGTATTGAGTGAGACTTTTGGCTGGTTGAGTTGAGGGGTTAGCTACCCCAATATCCTCACCCATGTCTGTGATTCTTCTTCCAAGGCATTTCTTGATTTCGAATGCTTGGATGTATATTCAGAGAGAGATTTCTCTATTAACTATCAATGAACATGATTTCCTAAGGCAATCTACGTGATAGAACCTTAGGAAATCAATGAACATGATTTCCTTGAGTTTGGGATGTGACAAAGTTGGTATTAGAGAAATTGTTCTTCGTTTTAATCAATTTCTCCAAGTTTTTGTTGTGACTATAATTTTAAATTTTTCAAAGTGCGAATGTTTCACAAGTTTTTGATGTGCTGAATGTTAACTACTAACCATATAAAGTTCTTAACTTATAAGAAATTAAATGTGATTAAACTTTATTTCAGGTGCTCAATTTGTAAGATGGCTGGTAGAAGGGGTAGACGAGCGGGTACAAATCCACTTGAGGGAGACAATGCGGATATTCCACAGTTGGCAGAATTTTTCAAGCTATGGGAGATATGGCCATGATGCAGAGTCAACAAGCACAACTCCATGGTCGAGCACAGAGGAACACATCTGGGATTGAAAAGTTCAAGAAGTTGGGTCCGACTGCTTTCAGTGGGACTACAGATCTGGTTGCAGCACAAGCCTGGATCGACTCCATCGAGCACATTTTCTAAGTGATAGAAGTGGAAGATCTGGACAAGGTCTACTTCGTAGCATTCATGTTTGAAGGGGAAGCTCGGAGATAGTGGAAATCGGTCTTAGCAATCAATCCAGTCAATTCTTGGGTAAAGTTCAAGGAAGTCTTTAATCTTGAATATTTTCCAGAGACGACAAGATGAAAGAAGAAAATCGAGTTTTGTTAAGCTTGAACAAGGGAACCTGTCAGTGATGGAGTATGCGGCAAAATTCATTGACTTATCTCTGTTTGCAATGTATGGGGTAGATGAAGAAGAGAAGAAAGCTTTAGATTTGAGAGTGGATTGAGGCCAAATATCGGGAGTCGGCTGGTGGTCCGAGAATTTACTGAATACCACAAGGTGGTAGATTGTGTGAGGAAGGTGGAGAGAGACATGCAAGAATTTCGCAAGACCTTGGATCAGAAGGCTAAGGAAGAGTCATGTCAGGCCAAGAAGTTTCAGAGGCGGTCAGTCGGAACAACTGAAGACACAGAGAATGCAAGGCCCAACTTACTCACTCAATCTTGAAAGACCGATCATGACGTGCTTCAATTGTGGAAAACCAGGTCATCACTTCAAGGAGTGCAGTGCACCTAGGAGACCGCAACAACAATTCTTTCAAGGGTAGCAACAGCTAGTGCCAAGGCAGATGTACCCTTAGCATCCTAGACCTGGTCAGCAAATTCAACCATTCAAGGGAGTCAAGAATGGACCTCCTCAGCAGTAGCCATAGTAACACTCTCAACAACAACACTCTCAGCAGCAACCTCAGTTGGGTAAAGTCTTTGCATTGGAGCCATCTCAGAATGACATCATGGAAGGTACCATACGCAGCTCTCACATTTCTGCAAAGGTTTTGCTTGATACCGGAGCATCCCATTCATTTATAGCCTCATCACTAGCACTTTGTTTGGGTTTGCACATGATGGATCTGAGTAGGAGCCTTGTTGTAGCTAACCCAGTAGGAGTCACAGCACAATTAGATAAAGTCTATGAGTCTTGTATGATTATGTTGGGTGAGTCTATGTTATCTTGAAACCTTATAGTATTGAACATGCATGAATATGATGTAATTTTGGGAGTGGACTGGCTAGTTGCACATCACGTGCAGATAGACTGTCATAAGCGTCTAGTCACTCTTCTATCTCCGAAATGTAAGGTGATGAAGGTAGTTGGTTCAAGATCTGGAATACCAAATCTTTTGGCTTGTTTGGATTTGTGGTCTGTCGAAGAGAAGAATAGTTGGAAGGGCATTCCCACAGTGAATCAATACGAGAAGATATTTCAAGACATTCCTGGACTACCTCCCAAGTGAGAAGTGGAGTTTCACATCGATCTAATAGAAGGAGCGTCACTTATTGCGTTACAGACATATCGAATGGCACCGACTGATTTGATTGAGTTACGAAAGCAACTGGATGAGTTACTGACCTTATAGTTCATTTGACCGAGCATATCACCTTGGGGAGCATCTATTCTGTTTGTTAAGAAGAATGATGGATATCTCAGTTTTTGTATCGACTATCATAGATTGAATCAGGCTACGGTGAAGAACAAGTATCCTCTACCTTTGATAGAAGACTTATTTGATTAGTTAGAAGGGGCATCTTACTTCTCAAAGATTGATCTCCAATCCGGATATCACCAGTTGTTGATCAAGGAAGATGACATACTGAAGACAACATTCCAGACTAGGTATGGTCATTTTGAATTTGTAGTTATGTCTTTTTGACTGATGAATGCACCAGCTACGTTTATGGACATGATGTAGAGAATCTTTAAGGCTTACTTGCATAAATTTATGGTAGTATTTTTCGATGACATTCTAGTCTACTCAATGACCAAGGAAGGGTACGAGAATCATCTCAACCTCACATTGCAGTCATTGATGGATCATCAGTTGTACACCAAGTTCTCTAAGTGCGAATTTTGGAAAGATGAGGTGAAATTCCTAGGTCACATAGTGACTAAGGAAGGTATTACAGTGGATCCGAGCAAGGTTGAGGCAGTGTCAAACAACCCAAGAATGCTACCGAGATACGCAGTTTCCTTGGATTAGCTGGTTACTACAGACGATTCATAAAAGGGTTTTCACGCATCGCGACTCCATTGACGAAGCTTATAAGAAAGGATGCGAAGTTTATTTGGGATGAAGATTGTCAAACAGCTTTCACTACTGTCAAGGAGAAGTTAACTATTGCATCGGTTTTGACCATTCCTGTTAGTGGTATAGACTTCATGGTTGACACAGACGCATCTCTTTCTGGACAGGGTGGTGTTTTGATGCAAGAAGGTAAAGTTGTAACTTACGCCTCGAGACAACTGAAGAATCATGAGAGGAATTCCCCTACTCATGACTTGGAGCTTGCAACTATCATTTTTGCATTGAAGATTTGGAGGCACTATCTAGTGGGGAAACTTTCAAAGTACTTTACGATCATAAGAGCCTGAAGTATTTGTTTTCTCAGAAAGACTTGAACATGAGCCAGAGGAGATGGATGGAACTCGTTAATTATTATAATTTCTCACTACAGTATCATCCAAGCAAGGCAAATGTTGTAGCGGATGCCCTTAGCAGGAGACCTAGGAGTGTGGTAGCTCACATGCTTGTTCAAGAGTGGAAATTATACGAAACCTTAGCGGATTTCAATTTTGTTGCTTGTAGAGCAGATTGTGGGATGAAGCTGTGTAACATCCTTACTAAGCCCTCATTGAAGTCAAGAATCATAGAATTGCAAGAGAAAGAATCGCGGATGCAAGATTGGGCCAAGGATACAGAAAGAACAGACAGGACTAAAGAAGAGGATGGCAGTGTAAGATTCAAATGAAGACTATGTGTGCCACATGATGAACACTTGAGAAGAGAAATCTTAGAAGAAGCTCACCAATCACGATACTCAATTCACCCAGGTAGAACAAAGATGTATTATGACCTTTGACAGAACTATTGGTAGAGAAGAATGAAAGTGGAGATTGAGGAATTTGTTATGAAGTGTACGACGTGTCAACAAGTGAAGGAAGACCATCAGAAGCCAGCAAGGACACTTCAACCTTTACCGATTGGAAAATGGAAATGGGAGCATATAGCTATGGATTTCATTACAGGATTACCCAGGACTTGCAACAACCATGATATGATTTGGGTAATAATCGATCGGCTAACGAAGTCAGCACATTTCATACCAGCAAAGACTACAATGAATACTGATGACTTAGTAAGGTTGTATGTCAGAGAGATTATTAGACTTCATGGAGTACCCGTGACTATTGTATTAGACCGCATATCTCAGTTTACCTCGAAGTTTTGGAAGCGTTTGCATAAAGCTTTGGGGACATAGCTCAATTTCAGTACTGCATTCCATCCACAGTCATATGGTCAAACAGAAAAGGTATGCAGACACAAGAAGAAGGAGTCTAAAATTTATGGTAGGGGACTGAGTATTCATCAAAGTCCCACCGATTAGAGGGGTGTTCAGATTCGGTAAGATAGGCAAGTTAGCACTGAGGTACATTGGACCCTTCGAGATATCTGAAATGATAGGAGAAGTGGCTTATAGAGTGCTACTACCTTTCGAGTTGGATCTTGTACATGATGTGTTTCATATCTATATGTTGAGGATGTTACATATGAGGAGTATCCAATGGAAAGTTTTAACAAAAAGGATCAAGTTTTGAGGAATAAAGTCATATCTACGGTTATGGTTTTGTGGAGCAATCACAGAACGACCGAAACAACGTGGGAGCTTGAAGTCGATATGCGGGACAAGTATCCTCATCTGTTCACTTAAGGTAAGAAAATTTTGAAGACGAAATCTCTTTAAGGAGGGTAGAATGTAACAATCTGAAAGTTTTTGTGTGTGTGTTTATTTCAGTAAATATTTATGATAATTATTTTCTTATGTTCAGATTAACCGAGGAGTTAATTTAGCCTTGCGATTGGTTGTTGTTCACCATGTTCATCGGGTGTCACACACCATAGTAGAACTCATTAGCATTTAAGGTTTTGTTTAGTTGCTTTATGCTTTATGTAATTGTGAGGTGTATGGCTTGGATTGTTTTACTTTAGGTTAAGGGCTTGGATTTAGATAGAATTAGTTTGTGGAAGGTTCTACTAACTTCCCACATATATGAGACTTGTATGGTTGAGATTTGTTTGAATCTAGGGCCTAGATTGTGCCACCACACCTCAAGAGAAAACATGAGATATCTTGTTCATTCTTTCCTTTGCATGAAATTATTTAGTTTTTGCATGCTTTGAGAAACTAACTTGAAGGTTTTGGAGCTTTTGCTTGGATTGAAGTTGTTGATCTTCATTTCTTTCTTGTAAGTAAACTCTTTCAAATTTTACTTGTATTGGTTAGGAGTTCATAGACCATTTTCATGGATTTTCCATGAAATTTTCCATGCTATTATGAGAAGAATATTTCCTTATATGAGTTCTATGAGTTATGATGTTTAAGTTACATGAATTTATCTTATGTTGTGTGAGATGGTATTGAGATTGTTATATTGTGAATTCCTAGGACTTAAAAGGATTTTTATGTGAGTGAAACCCTATTTTCTGGGTTATCGCACAATTTGGTGGCCATCTCGGTGCGCCGAACTGCCCGCCGAGACCCTTTAAGAGCTGTTAGCGACCTACTCGGTGCTCCGAGCAGTGCGCCGAGGATTTCTGGGAAATTTTTCATTGCTTGGAAATGTCGCCGAGAATCCTTCGGTGCGCCGAGACTTTTTCTGAGAATTTTCTTTCTCTGGTTTTGTCGCTAAGAATTTTCGATGCACCGAGAATCCTTGTGATGTTTTTATTTGGTTTATTCTGTTACATAAATATACTTTTATTGTTTGATTAGATCAATTTTATGAATTATTGACTTGGACATTGAACTGTTGTGTACTTTCTTTTCATGAGTTCATATTTTGTTATATACATTTTATTTCTTGTAACTATGACTGTTATTACATGATGGATGGGCATTGAACTATGTTTAGATTAAAAATACACCTTGTACACGATATGATGATTGCTTAGTTAATGTGCACCTCATCACTTGCACTGCATTGACTCTAGACCTCGATGTGGTCTACGAGTAATTCCTTCTATCTTAGAGTTCATGTGTTGGACTCATGAGTGAAAGAGAGTACCAATACATGTTTGTATTGAGTGAGACTTTTGGCTAGTTGAGTTGAGGGATTAACTACCCCAATATCCTCACCCATGTCTGTGATTCTTTTTCCCAAGGCATTTCTTGACTTTGAATGCTTGGATGTATATTCAAAGAGAGAGTTCTCTGTTAACTATCAATGAACATGATTACTTGAGGCAATCTACATGATAGAACCTTGGAGTATTACCCATGATCAAAAATCAAGTGGGGGATTGTACCTCCTAGGTTGAAAACCCTTAAAACTATGTTTGCGCTCATAGAATATCTTATCCCTGAGAAGGCCGTGTATTCGGGGGATGGTTCGATAAGACATCTTGC
>JAUPMG010288901.1:0-17704 GCA_031762675.1 Pachysandra terminalis | reverse complement strand
GTGCTGATATAATTCTGTGCATGCGGAAAATGCCTAGTCATCACAATATCTGTCACATAAGGATGAAGATTTGAAGCTGTCACTAGGTGTAACTGAGCCCAATGGTGTTTCTGATAAAAAAGGGTTCTATTCACTGCAGGGAGTGCTGAACAGGATCAAGAATTTCAATTCTTGAAGTCAACCAACATTAATGACAACCCACATGCTGCAATTCTTACAGATAGTGCTGATGATTCTAATACATTGAGTACTGGCACTCGTCCTTGCTTTGAGACAGATTCTGATGGTATTTCATGTGAAGATCCTGTGTCTCAGTTTATGGATGCTGTTCCATCATTGGACAAAGTATCAAATGGGGATTCCCAGGAGATGTTTCTACCAGGCCTTGTCATCCATATAATACCACAGCAGAAAAGAAGCTTTCTGCCTGTATGGAGGAACTGGAGAGTTCGAGAGAGGGAGCATGACCATAAAGCTTATATAGCTAATAGGCAAAATTTCAAGGATATCATTGTATCACCGTTTATGTTCCTTGATCATCTTCCTTGGAGGTATCAGAATCTCATTATCTTTTACCTTTTTGATTCTTTCCTCATTATTAACCATACATCCATTCTTTCCGGATGAAAATTTCGTGTTCCCTATTTTTTTCATCATTTTTCTTTCTTGATCATATATAATGTGTACTTATTGTGGCAATTTGGAGGGAAATTAACTAACTTTGCTGATACAACTCTCTGCCACATTGATATTTCACAGATGTCACTATGCTATGCAGAAGATCTTGGAAACTCGAAAGCCTCAAGATGAACTTGAACCTCACATAGTATGAATTTGTATATTGACACCGTATTACACAGGTGTTTCTTCTCTAGGTCCTTTGTTACATGGAGTCTGTTCTGCTTTTTTTGTAGTGGCCATGGAGCCCTGATTCTTGATGGTATGATATTGAAGGATCACAATAACCGAAACTCACCAAATGTGTCCCTATAACTTCTTATTCCTCAACTATGAGGAAGAAAACATGTAACTATATTTTTACAGACCCCATCATGAACCAACCGATCTATAAGTTGGGTTCTAGGCATCTTCAAGCTCTCAGTTGAGTATTTTATAAACCAGATGAGTTGATTTATTATCATACTGATAATCATGTTTTGCAGTGCTGCTGACTGTAAATGATATTTCTGTTCATTAATGGAAATTAAACCAATAAATTTTGTGTTCCTTATTTCATTTGTCAGTTCAGTTGCTTCACAAGTGCATCTAACGGGTATCATAGTTTCTCAGTTGCTGATATGGGCAATTGCGGACTAAATACTTCCAATTTTGTAGAAGACATCTTGTTTATCTCTGTAGATTTCATTATAGAGAACATAAACAGATTTTTTGCTCGGGTAGTTGCTAACCGGTTCGAGTTGGCAAGTTGGTTCTCATCTGAGCTCTAGTTCAAGCTGGAAAAAAGGAAAAATCCCTCCTTGGTTCCTTTATGAGCATGAGTGTGCTCAACTTGTTAATAGCTTGATCACTTGGAACTCAAAGGAAAAATTCATGTCTCAGATTTTTTTAGGGCTTACATCAAGTACTGATACTACTATACTTTTGTTAGTAGTACCTCCTACTATATATTGCGAACATGAATTATCAATCCAAGCATTCAATTTGTATGCTCTATCTCCTAGATCTTTTATGCCAAATATCTAACAGAATTTAATAAATATGCATGATTGTTGGATATAATCAGTAGTCCTAACAAAAAAAATCCATTAATCTGATATAGTTAGGGTCATCTACTCAGAACTGATTTTTTATTTTTATTTTAATGCCACTGCTTTCTCTAGGAATTAACTTGCAAATTTCTGCTTTGAAATAACTGTTTTAATCTGGAAAAATACCTCTTATAGATCCCTCGTACATCTCAGAATCCCAGCTAGCATCCATGTTGACTGTAATTCCATGCTTGTTAGAATTGATCAAATTGTCTAGATGGGCTCCTTGTCCCTTTGGAGAAATTGCATTCAAGTTAGAATCAAGGTTGTGAAACTGTGTTGGATATGCGGTTGGCCCATTAGGTTGGGTCGATTTGGGTTCCTACTTTATTGGGACGTCCATACTTGTTTAAGTGTGGGAGGCTCTCTCATACTAGTTAGGAGATGGAATCTTAGGAGTTAAGTTGGGTCTCCTATATCTATATATCTAGGAGACTCTTTCCAGTCAATGCTTCTTATGTGAGATCCAATATTTAGAGAATCTCTCTCTCTCTCTCTCTCTTTTCATCTCTTCTTTCATTAGAGATTTAGATTGTTGATGTTCTTCCATACACGAGATCTGGTTGTTTGAGTGTGGATATCATTGTGTGGTTTTAGAAATCACATATACTGACGTGGGACGTTTTTCAATTCGATAGAGATCTTGTGTTGTAGATCCGGGTTTGTGTGCACCATGTATGTGATCTGGTTTGTTTATAATCTTCATTGGTATCAGAGTCGTTGTGATTCGTCTTTGTTAGATTGAGGTATGTTGAGAAACCTCATCTAAGAAGCAACTTAGTTGTTGTTTTACAGAAAACAACAAGTACTGGTGATCGTAAAATCGGTAGATATATAAGAAGACATGTATCAATACCTGTATGGCGACCAACTTTGAACTTGGGTGATTTGTATACTTGTCTCGCACTGGCCTCAACCGTGCTAGCCGTTCCAATATGAGGTTTCCCGTATACACAGAGAGTCGAACCAGAAAAATAAAAGAGAAGGACAAGAATTTCATTAGGAATGTTCAGAGAGGGCCACATTCCGAGGAGCTTTGAATTCAAGAGGTCAATCTGCTCTGTGAATCACAAAACGATTTTCCAAAAGTTCTGGTTTGTCCAATGGGAATACAGGCTCTTTATAGCCAAAACCCTAAAGAGGGCCATTCTTGATTGACAAGTGTCGACCATCGAGGATCTGACTCGATGGGATGTCTTCACGTGTTATCCATCACTTGTCACTGCTCATATGATGACAGTCACCTATCACTGTCACAAAAGGTAATCACGCAACCTCTGATGTGTGCTTAGTCCCTTGATGCAATGTTGCTCATGTGGGTTTGAACAACCACCATGGGCTTGATGGGACTTTCTCTCGAGGGCCGCCATTCCTAAGGCTTCTCGATATCCCCACCCCTCACCCCCACCCCCTTTTTGTCTGGACTAAAATTTGCGAGTTTTGTGAATCGCGAGGTGGGAACCCTGAGTTGGAATCACAAGAATGTGTTAAACCCACCATAAAGTGACTCTTTATAAGGAAAGGCTCGGTATGTCAACCTCGAGTTGGGATCCCGGATATACACCTGATTTGCAGCTGTGCAACTTCCTATGAAAAGATTCGGGTCACAAATCCCAAGCTGGAGTTATGCAAATACGTTGGATTTGGCTGGAGCGTAACTCCCCGTAAGGAGATCCGAGATGTACATCTTAAGCTGGAATCATGCAACTGTATAAAAGCCTGCCAGCGTGTGATTCCCCAGAAGGGGAGTTCAGAAACTCTTGCCAGATATGTCAACCAAGCACCCTGAGGTGTTAGGTCAACGGACCATTATTTGTGGTTATGTCTTTATCATATCCGGCGACTTCAAGGGATTCTTGGCTATTTGAGGATAGTCAACCCATCCTGGTCATTTAAAGGTGATCATCCTATCCATCTCGGCATGGGATCATAAAGTCTCCTCCCTACCTTGGGGTAGGATCGTAAAATCCTTACCCGGAATCATCATCATCGGTGTGGGGTCATAAAGTCGCTAGTAAATATCGATCCCAGCATGGGATCATAAAGTCGCCATCCGACCTTGGGATAGGATCATAAAGTCCTTACCTGGAATCAACATCGGTGTGGGATCATAAAGTCGATACTTAACACCGATCTCGGCATGGGATCATAAAGTCGCTATCCGACTTCGGGATAGGATCACGAAGTCCAAACCTGGGATCATTTCCTCTTCTAAAGGGTGGTTACCTCGATGAAAAATTGCCCATCTCGGGGTGGGTTAGGCCACTCAGTAAAAGTTAAGAAATCGTCCAGCCCCATCCTGGACAGAGGCATCCTTTCTCGAGGTAGGCCTAATTTCCTCCTGAGAAATAAGAGAGAGAAAAGGGTTGGTATATGATGCCATGTGGCATTTTATCATTGGATCCAATTAAATTTCTAATTGCTTGATCATCATTATCCCATTGTCCTTAGAACATGTTGAAGTGACACGTTGTAAGCGCAAATACTGGAAGAAAGAATTTTATGTGGGCATTAAATGCGTACTGAGTGGCTACAGTGTCGCTAAGTTGAAAAGGTAATCGTCGCATGGGCTCCTCGAGCGTGTGAGGCCGCTTCATTAAATGCATGTGCCTAGATGTCACTCGAGGATTGAATGACACCTACACTGTTTCGGTAACCTCGAAGCCGTCATCGGGAGTTCCCATGCGATTCCATCATTACCCTTATTCGTATAAAGGATCACACAACCATACCCCTTTAGTCATTCTACTATTCATCTTCTTCTTGCTTCAACTTATCTCAAGTTTCTCTTGTACAAGTTTCGCGCACCTTCCAGTTTCTTCGTTTGAAACTATGGCACCTGTGAAATCTTAGGGAAGGAAGAAGAAGGGCAGCACTTCGAAGAGTGCTGTTGAGCCAGTCTTTCCACCTTTGACCTTAACCTTCTGGGCAGGAAATTAGGGTTGGATTCATCCAATAAGGAAGGATGAGCAAGCGTTGTAGAATCCCTACACAGACTTTCCCGACGATCTTGAAGAGCTGCAAGGGTTTCAAGAATGTCCCCTATTTTCGGATTTCAAAGGAAGATTACCCTCTCTCCCCCATTGGCTTTAGGTCTCGTCTGGGACTGCCCATTGGATGGGAAAGCTGGTGCATGTTCATGCTTGCTGACCCTGCTCACAGTCTTAAACTGAAGCAAGCCAGCATTTTTTATGCCATTCGAGTCTCACTGCTAGACATAGCCCGGGATAATGACTATTTGAAAGAGTTAGTGGTGAGGTAGAATCCTCAAACCCACACCTTTATCACTGCCTTTGGGGAAACCACTCAGACTCTTGAAGACGTGAAGATCCTAGCTTGTCTCCCGGTGCTGGGGACTCAGAACCCGGCTTCAATTAAATTGACCAAGGAGGAGCGCCGATCAATGCCAAGTTGAAAGACGGCCTTAGGGAATCTGCAAGAAGGCCGGTGATAGGGTCTAGAATCTCGGTTGGGACCTAAGGTACCTGGCGCACGAATCTAGGGTGGATCCATTACTTCTGGAGAGAGGAGGGATCTGTCTGGGATTCAAACGTTATCGACGTGGTCGATGGTGAGGGCAAGAACAACCCTATAGTTCTTGAGGCTTTCATAACTTTGTGTCTTTCCCATTTCGCCCTGGAGAGCTTCCCGGATGACAAAGTAAACGAGGGGTTGCTTCTTCTAGCTGTGAAATTGGCTCAAGGCATGATGGTGCCTTTGGCTCCCCTGTTTCTGGGGAACTTATATGAGAACTTGGACTTATTGGTTGTGGATCAACCACGAGCTCGAGGCGAGCGTATTGTAGAGACCTTGGTTGATGCCGGGTTTCTACAAATGTTTTTGTGGGATTGATATCCAAACTATGCTCCCGTGATGATTTATGACAAACCCAAGGTCGAGGGTGGTGAAGGATCGTACCCTCGAGCAGCGTTCTGGTCTAGTAAGCGTCCCAGGACCAACATACTCGTGTCCTTTGTCTTGGACTAGGAGATGGAGTTCGAGTTCCACCCTTATACTCGGAAGATCGAGGGCGTGGAGCAAGGTCGCGGTGCCAACCTCGAGGGTGGGGTGATTTCGGTCTCTGTTTGGAGTGATCTTCCTCGGGAATCACAAGTCTATCTCGTGATTCTCCATGACGGCTATACCTTGGGGATGGTCGAGGCTCTTACCCCAAATCTCATGGCCTATAATCCCGATCAGGTGATGTGCCAATTTGGGATGGACCAACGGGCATCGAGGATTGATATATTCCCAGGTCCCAAACCCTTAGATGCTGGCAAGAGGTACGTTCTTGAGAACAGACTTCGATATCTTGATGCCTGGAAAGAAGTAGTGGTGGCTCCACTAACTAGGAAAGGCGGTGCTTCAGAGCCTTGGTTGGAACTTTGGAGAAAGTTTGATGAGGAGGCCACATTGCCTTCAGCGCAATTCTGGCAATCGATGCCAGGGATACGAGGCTGAAGAAACCCGGAGATTCGTGTAAGCCTTCAAAGGGTATTTCAAAGGCGGCTCCACGTACCCTTCTCTCGAACCTTGTTGTTCAGCCGTATACACCGGTTGCTACAGCCATTGCCAACAAATCTAAGGCAGAGGCCTCGGGCATTGCCTAGCAGGGCGAAAGTGAGGCCGCCGCCCCTGAGACCGCTGGGCAAGGAGAAGGTGTGACTGCTACCTTGAGGCTACTGATTCCGAGGTCAATGTCCCTCCTAGTCCTTCAATCAAAGGGATGGGGAAGAAGCCAAGTAAAGGAGGCTTGTATAAGGCTCCGAAGCCTCCTAAAAAGGTGAGCACACTGTTCTTAGCCATGTTGTGAATTGAAGATCCATGGCTTCCTTTCTGATATTTGTCCCTCTCTGTTATTAGGTTAAAGGCACGGATAAAGCCGGGATTAACATCCCACTGGCGTCACTTCTTCCAATAGGAGAGAGACAACCGCCCTCGGGTAAGAACTTGCTAGTTGATCCCATACATTGGTGAACAACTATTACTTGTGTGGAATTTATTCACCTTGGTCAGGTCCTGTGGGGAAAGCGAAGGAAAAGGAGGAAGCCCCCTCCTAACTCCTGGCACCATTGTTCAGGGTTCAGGAAAACGTAGGAGTCAGAGGGAAAAGAAGTCAAAGGAATCTGGTAAGCTTTTCAGAAGACAAATTGTTAGTCATCTCTTGAGGTCGAGACTTGTCTTCTCTCATACCTTTTTTCTCTTTGTAGGAGTTTATGAGGGGAAGGGCGAAACACAGGCTCGGTGCCTTGGACCTTCTCCTCCCTTCCCTCATGACCATAGATGATGTTCTCGTCAAGATTGATGTCTACCGAAGGATCGGCTCGGGGGAGTCTCCCGCCAGGCCTTTCCGAACTATGACTACATTTACTCCCGAGGTATTAAGTGATGAGGGAGAGGAGAATACACGGGGCAAGCAGTCGGCCTCGGATGGCCACCTAGAGAAGGGGAAATACAAAGCTGGATCCCCTCATGAGGACTCGAGCTTTAAAGCTGAGGACGAGTTCTATGATGAGGGGTCTGAGACTGAGTCTGATGGATCTGGTTCTATAAATGTACAATCATCGGTGAGTTCTCCAGCCCCTCCTGATAATGTAAATGCTCTATCCTGGGTAAGGGTTCCCCTTCACTCAGTGACATCTGTGCTAGATCCCCATCTCCCGGGGATAGAAGAAGATGAGGTTCCTCCTTCCCTCGAGGCAGTTGCTCTATCCACAGCTGCGGAGAATGCAAGAGTCCTTGCTAAGGTGGAGGCTGAGGTTGGAGCGGAAATCACACTCTCTTTGATGGAGTTAAATCCTTTGCCTGAAGAGACACGCACCAGAGCAAGTGGCTGAGAAAGATTCTGCTGCCACTTTATTGCTCGAGGAAGCCCTTGCTCCTGATAGTGATTTGCGAGAGGCTCCATCAAAGATCCCAAAGGCTTTTGATCCTATTATTATTGAAATCACTGACGAGCGGGGAGAGAGGGAAACCGGGAATGACATACCAGCTGCTCCTGTACCTGAGAGATCTCCCTCACCGACCCTGATTATGGACGTATCGGAGAGTCCCTAGACAATGGATGTCGCTATAAGTTAAAAGTCTAAGCCTATTGAACCGGCCACTGCCATTCGTAGAGTAAATCTTATCATACTTCCTGCTACCTCTAGTGACCACCCCACGCCAATCGAATCCTTAGGATCAAGGAAAAGACAAAAGACTAGGTCTACCGATTGCCGGACATTGTTACAGTTCGAGGGGTACTTTGTCACCGAGGATGCCGTGAAATGAATGGAGGCTATCTTCGGGGTATATGGGGATCTTTCAAACAAGGAAAGAGTTCCTTTGATTGGGGTTAGGAGTGGGGGGTATGTAGAATTGTGTTCTCTTATGGAATCCATCTCGAGGACTCCATATGAACTGTTGACGGGGGAGGTTCTCGGCAGCTGGAGGGCAAGCATTTTTGGGATTGAGGCCTTGGGTTTCAACATGGTATGGTTAAAAAATCACTAATCTGAGATAGAAGACATCACAACCCGGCTCATGCGGAGATATGAGCTCCATATCAACATCACCCCCGCCGCTTTGTCGATCTCGACCTTGATCCAAGCCCGGGAAGAGAAGCAGCACGAAATAAAGCTCCTAAGGCAAGCTCTTGTTGCAAAGAAGGAGGAACTCCAGGGCATGGAGGTGACAAAGCATATATTGGAAGAAGGGAAAGGAAATGCATACCAGGAATTGAACACCCTTCCTCTAATAGATGGTTCCTTTGTATTAGATAGCTTACTCCCGAGGGAGATGTACACGCCAAAAACTAATGAATGACATAGCCTTTTCTTTTCAATTGTTCAAAAAACTTGTGTTTCAATTGTAATATTGCTTCATCCATTTGCCCTTTACAAGTTCTTCTTGAGCATCGTCTTCGAATGATAAAATCTTGTAATAATCGGAGACGTACGCCTGAATAACCTCGAAAGGTCCATCCCATCGGGGTGCAAAATTGAGCTTGATGGTATTGCTACATTCATACTATGAAGCCCTAAGGACTAGGTCACTTGGTTGGAAATCCCGGGGGGACACCTTCTTCTGATATGCCTTGGAAACAACTCGGTGATATTGAAGATTTTATTGCAAATGCTTGTTGACGCTTGTCATCCAAATCGTTCAACTTGTACATCCGGATGGCGGCGAAATGAGGGGTGTCCCAATCAATCTCGGCGGCCTATAGGACCCGGGCTGAGGAGACTTGTAACTCAACAGGATGCAAAGCCTCCCCCTGGTGCTTTGATACTCGATAGCCCCAAAGTACATCAAACAAATGCTCGTTCCATCTGGTAGGGTGGTCATAAGTCATCTTACTTAGAAGCTTGATAAGTGTCTTGTTTGTAGCCTCGAATTGACCATTCCCCTGAGGGTAATACCAAGTAGCTTTGATGTTTATGACATGACTCTTAGTAAGCAACAATCGGACTTCCCTGTTCAGGAAAGATGAGCCATTATCAGAGAGAATTCTTCGAGGTGGACCGAACCTGAGGATAATGTGTTCTTTGATGAACTGAGCAACGCATGCCCAGGTTGCTCTTCGCAATGCAATGGCTTCCACCCATTTTTTGACGCAGTTGGTGGCAACTAGGGTCCAAGTATGACCCCTTCTGCTCTGCGGATTAATAGGGTCGATTAAGTCGTGCCCCCAAGCGTTAAATGGCCAGGGACTTATGACTGATTGGAAAGCCCGATGATGACGCCGTGGGATAACCCCCTGAATTTGACACCGGGAACATTTCTTCACATAGTCAAAGGCATCATTGCTCATCGAAAGCCAATAATAATTAACCGATGGTCATCAAATGATTAAACAAATTTTCTTTACCCTGGTGAGCTTTGCATTGAACCTGACTGACCTTCGTGGAGCACTATTTCAGCCTCCTGGGGGCCAACACATCTCAACAATCGGTTATCAAAACTCAATCTGAATAAGTCATTATCATGCATTTGAAACCGAGTTGCCCTCCTTTGGATCCGGTGTCTGTCTAGGGTATCCTTGGGTAAGATTCCATCTCGTAAGAAAAGAATAAAGAGTACCCTCCAATCTTGTTGTTGTGTGTCAACAGGATATGCTTCCATGATGTCCGCTAGCCTCTGGCAATTTTCATAGTCCTTTTGGACTTTAATGGCGTCAAGAGCCATGGTAAGCCAGTTAACACCATACCTTTGTGACCTCATGTTGAGTGGGATAGAGTCTTGTGCCCTGTAGGTCTTCTCATGAACATAGAGAAGGATCTGTTGGACTTCCTCTTTGCCAACACATCGCAGCAGGACACCGATTGAAGCTTTAAAGTACAAGACTTCATTGACTTCTACAAAGTTAATCAACTTTCTCATGTGACTCTATCTGGCGAAACTGGGTTCCGAAGTTTGTATAAGATAGGATGCCTCCAATCAGTTGAAAGGACATCTTCCTTCTCAATGATTGGATCAAAAATAGCCGGGAGTACCTTCCGGATAACATTGATACACTGTCAAGACCCGTCAAGGGTAACCTTACTCTCGAGGTTAGCCAATAGATCAGCCTAGTTATTCTTTGACCTCGGGATAAAAGCCAAGGTGCACTCTGAAAACTTTTTCATTAGAGCTTATTGTTGTTCAGTAAGGCACCAACTCGGGCTCTTTAACAGCAAAATCCTCGTTGATCTGAGAAACAATGACTTTTGAGTCTCCAAGAACTCTTAATCTGTCCATTTGGAGTTGTTTTGCCAAAATCAGACCAATCAATAAGGCTTCATACTCGACCCTATTGTTGGTGCACAAGAAGTCGAGTTTAAAGGAAAAATACAGGCGGTAACCGTTATCTGTGATGAATTCAATACCGGTTCCTCCACCATCGGTATTGACTGATCCGTCAAATTTTATTTGCCATCTCGATCTTCGGCTCAATCGATCTCGAACTCAGGCAATTTTTCCTCTTCAAATTTGGAGAAGGCGGCAAGTAAATCAGCTACAGCCTGTCCTCAGATAGAGCGAAGATGCTCACAAAAAATATCGAACTTGGCCAATTGGAGAAGCCACTTAGTATACTAGCCATTGAGCACCGATTGAGATAATAGATATCTGATAGGATTTGCCTTGGTGATCAAGAAAGCCGGGCATGATAATAAATAATGCCACAGTTTGCAAGTTATGTGAGCAAAGACAAGGCAAAACTTATCAATCTGTGAGTATTGTAACTCAGCACCTCGGAGGAGTCTACTGATATAATAAACCGGCTTTTCTACACCGTGATCATCTTCCAATGCTAATAACCCTCTAATGGCTTCTCCCGAGGTTGCCAGATAAATCCAGAATGGCTTTCCCGGGATTGGCAAAACCATGGTATGTGGATGCTTTAGAACATCTTTACTATTCTCAAAAGCTTATTGGCACTCTTGAGACCAAAAAAATGAAGCCCCCTTGTGAAGCAAAGGCTTATTGGAGAAATTTGAGCTGAAAGGCTGGGAATGAACCTCCAGATATAACAAACCCTTCCGAGGAAAGATTTCAATTGCTTCTGAGTTTGAGGAGGAGCTAGTTCGAGAATCACCCTTGATTTGGTAGGGTCGAGATCAATACCTTGCCGGTGTGCAACAAATCCTAGGAATTTCCCAGCTATAACCCCGAGGGCACATTTAACCGGGTTCATCTTATGGTTATAGAGTATGCAGCGTTGAAAGACCTCCTTAATACTTCGAGATGTTTATGTTTTTCTTAAGATTTTGCCACTGTCATCCACATAATCCTCAACCTCAACATGAATCATATCGTGGAATATAGCCGTCATCGCCCACTGGTAGGTAACCCCGGCATTCTTCAAGCCGAAAGGCATCACTGTGTCATAAAAATTTCCCATCGAGGTCCTGAATGCCATATGTGGAGCATCGAAATTATACATTTGAATCTGGTTACACCCGCTAAAGCCGTCCATGAAGGAGAACATCGTGTGTCCAGCTGTGGCATCAATCAAAAGGTCCATATTTGGTAAAGGGAACTCATCTTTGGGATTGACCTTGTTAAGATCCCGGAAGTCGACGCAACATCATATCTGCCCATTCTTCTTTTTAACAGGGACGATGTTCACAAGCTACGCTGGATGCTGAATTGGTTTAGTGAAACCCGCCTTGAACAATTTTTCTATCTCACCCTTAATCTGTAATTGGATCTCGGGTTTGAACACCTGAGAGTGTTGTTTGATGGGCTTAACATCAGGAGCAAGGTGAAGTCGGTGCGTGACTAAGTGAGGGTCTAACTCGGGCATCTCATCATATGACCAAGCAAAGACATCTTTATATTCCTTCAACAAGCAAACAAGATTACATTTCTCCTTAGGAGATAGGTTAGAGTTTACAAAGTTAGTTTGCTTGCCTTCACGACTTGCCAGGTTCACCTCCTCAAGAGTTTCGAGGGCCGATTTAACACCATCCTCGAGGATGGTCATCATCGGATTCCCTGATATTCAGCCTTCTCGCATATCGTGACCGACCTCAAAGACGTCAGTCATAATAGAGTCATCATCATAGTCATCATCGGATCCCCGATGTTACATACCACAGGCTCTCGGATTTTCAATCCTTTTGAAGGTGAAGTCTTAGCATGGTCCCCGAACTTTGGTTAATCAACCTCAGTCCACAGCTTGTAAACTATTTACCCATTGGGCATCTTAATCTTCGTACATCGAGCCTTCGAGGAAGGCTCAGTTGGAGAGCGCTCGGCTGGCCTCTTGCTCTTCCCATCCCCTTCTCTCTTCTTCGTATCTTCCTCTTTCAACTTTCTCTTTGACGGCACGGGTGTCGATAAGGAGTCCTCGGGGTTCGCCTGGATCTCGGGCCAAGCAGGCAATAAGATTCCCTAAGGCAGGGACACTTGGCACTCACCCGCGGGGGCTAGTTGATCATACTCGGCCGCATCAGCTAGGTGGACCTCGAACTCATCAAAAGGACAAGGGTCAGCAACCAGGCACACCATCTTTCCCTTCCTGAACCCCTTACAACACTAGTGATACGTAGAAGGGACAAGACGACACCGGTGAATCCGCAGTTGGCCAAGGAGGATGTGATAGGTAGGGTTGTTGTTGAGTACATGAAAGAGAGTAGGATGCTTGTATGGTCCAGCTAGGAGTTCAAGGGACACATGACCCATCGTACACTGGCTCTGAGCATTGAAGCCATAGATTCTCATGGCCTGAGGAACGATTCGGCCCTCAGAGACTCCAATAGCCTTTAAGATACTGAGGGGAATGATATTAACAGAGGATCACCCCGCATCGACCAACGACCTCCGTACATCAGCACCCTGCAAAATAGAGTTCAAGTATAGTGCTCGTCGGTGATCGTTATGGGTGACCATCATGTCCTCCTTGTTAAAAGTAATAATTTCCTCTACCATCTCAGCAGCACATGCTTCATCTGCTTCTTGCAAAAGCAACCTCTGGGCGTAGGCCTTGATGAAGATTTGCTCGTCTTGAAAAACTGCCTTCTCTAAGATTCTTCTCGAGGTACAAAAGTTTTGGTAACACGGCTCGTTTCTCGTGACGGTTTCTTCCTCGATTCCTGCAAAAACAACATTCACAACCTCCTTCCCTTTACCTTTATGGACAGGTAAGGGGTCGACATGTACTTGCTCTGGCTGCAGATCAACCTCGCCATTACTCGTCCAAGCGTGATAGATTCTTCTATGGGAGTAGCAGTCGAAGGTCTTGTGGCGGGTATGTCTGTGAAGCTTGCAATATTGTAGGCTTCTCATCTCCTGAGCAGTAGGCTCGCATTGTACAGTTGGCAGGACAATGCTATTATCCTTGATCCAATTTTCTAAAAAAACATCAATTTGGGCCGGTGAGCAATCTAGCTCAGGCGGAATAGGGAGATCACCCCCTTTTCCCTTCTTAAACTTCTTCTATTTCTCGGAGGAATGCTCTTCAGCGAGAGAAAATTCGACTCCTCCTGTTTACGAGCTTCTTAGCAACATTCATGGAAGGCACTGACAAGCCCTTTCGTCAGGCGACATCTATCAAGAGGGTGAAACTCTGGAGTTTTAGGTTTTCTATGTTAATCTAGTACTCGGGGTGCATTCCCATTACACATATATCAACAAAACGAGATTTTTTTTCGGAGTCTATACAGGACATCACGAGTCTTTGGAATCTTCTTACATAGTCAATCAAACTCTTTGAGGAGCTGGTGTTCTTGGCTAAGGTCAACAACACTGTACGCCTATTCGGTAGCAAAGAACCATTTTGTGGAAAAGAGAAGCCATGTCTTCCCAGGTCTATATGGACCCCGGCTCAAGGTTGTTGCACCATGTGTAGACTTTCTCGGAAAGGGACTTCGAGAACTCCCTCAAGCATAGGTCATGATCTGAGGCGTGAGGGTTGAGTGCTTCAATAAAATGGCTGATATGTTCCATCACATTGCCGGTCTGACCGGTGAATATTTGGAACTTAGGTCTCACATAGTCCTTGGGGTAAGGCTTCTGCAACAAAGAGATTGGGTAAGGAGGGCGGAAGTCACTATCAATCCAGTCTGTGTCTCAATGACTGGATTTCAGTAATAAGGCCTCAACATTGACCAAAGTAGTAAAAGACCTTTCTAGGAAGGCGGGTAAAGATGGAGTGGTGACCAATGACATTGGATCTGAAGATGGTGGGACCAGCTGAGGAGGGAAAGGTTCAACAACGAATCTAGTGGTGGGAATAATCATTCCTCCATTGGGGGAAAACATCGGGGTTGGTGTTTGTAAACCAGGGGGTCATTGACTCGGATCAGTGGCAAGTCTAAAAATCCACTCCCGAGATGCGGACTCCGGTGAAGGTGTTTGAAGGACAGTAGGTTGATGGTTGGCGTTTTGTTGAGCTGACAGGACCATCAGCTGCTGTTGAATGAGCCACATAGCTTCAACAAGCGTGATGATGGATACTTGTGGGATAGTTGGAGGAGGAAGAGTAGGAAAATGAGGTTCTCGTGGGGGGACTGGACCCAAGGCCGGAGGGAGTGGGTCTACCCTGAGACACAAAATCACTGATTCCTCAGCCGCAGGAACTCCTTTCCTGTCAACTAAAGGTGGATCTTGTTGATCCTGCATGATGGTCGGAATTCAAGATACTACTTGTATTTCTTACAAGTCCAACAGTCAATAAAAAAACAAAAGGGAAACACAACAGGTTCCCTAGCGGAGTAGCCAAAATGGTGATCGTAAAATCTGTAGATAAATAAGAAGACATGTGTCAATACTTGTATGGCTACCAACTTTGAACCTAGGTGGTTCGTATACCAGTCTTGCACTAGCCTAAACCGTGCTGGCCATTCCAATACGAGGTTTCCCGTATATACAGAGAGTCAAAACAAAAAAATAAAAGAGAAGGGCAAGAATATCCTTAGGAATGTTCAGAGACGGGCACACTTCGAGGAGCTTTGAATTCAAGAGGTCAATCTGCTCTGTGAATCCCATAACCATTTCCAAAAGTTCTGGTTTGTCCAATGGGAATATAGCCAAAACCCCTAGAGAGGGCCATTCTTGAGTGACAAGTGTCAACCATCGAGGATCTAACTCGATGGGATGTCTCCATGTGTTATCCATCACTTGTCACTGCCCATACGGTGACAGTCACCTACCACTGCCACAAAAGGTAATCATGCAACCTTTAAAGTATGCTCAGTCCCTTTATGTGATGTTGCTCATGTGGGTTTGAACAACCACCATGGGCTTGATGGGACTTTCCCTTTGGGCTGCCATTCCAAAGGTTTCTCAATATCCCCCCTTTTTGTTTGGACTAAAATATGCAAGTTTTGGGAATTGTGAGGTGGGAACCCCGAGTTGGAATCACAAGAATGTGTTAAACCCGCCATAAAGTGACTCTTTATAAGGAAAGGCTCGGTATGTCAACCTCGAGTCGGGATCCCGTATACACACCTGATTTGTAGCTGCGCAACTTCCTGTGAAAGGATTCGGGTCACAAATCCCAAGCTGGAGTTACACAAATACATTAGATTTGGCTATAGGACTCCCCGTAAGGAGATCCGACATGTACATCCTAAGCTGG
Organism: Pachysandra terminalis; assembly: GCA_031762675.1. NCBI lineage: Eukaryota > Viridiplantae > Streptophyta > Magnoliopsida > Buxales > Buxaceae > Pachysandra > Pachysandra terminalis. The sequence continues at coordinate 1,888 of JAUPMG010288901.1, read as the reverse complement.
AATCATGCAACTGTATTAGAGCCTGCCAGTGCGTGATTCCCCAGAAGGGTAGTTCAGAAACTCTTGCCAGATATGTCAACCAAGCACCCCGAGGTGTTAGGTCAACGGACCGTTATTTGTGGTTATGTCTTTATCATATCCAGCGACTTCAAGGGATTCTTGGGTGTTTGAGCATAGTCAGCCCATCCTAGTCATTTAAAGGTGATAAGCCTATCCATCTCGGCATGGGATCATAAAGTCTCCACTTGACCTCGGGGTAGGATCATAAAGTCCTTATCCGGAATCATCATCAACATCTGTGTGGGATCATAAAGTCGCCAGTTAACACCAATCCCGGCATGGGATCATAGAGTCACCATCTGACCTCGGGTTAGGATCATAAAGTCCTTACCCGAAATCAACATCGGTGTGGGATCATAGAGTCGCCACTTAACACCGATCTCGACATTCGACTTCGGGACAGTATCATGAACTCCAAACCCAGGATCATTTCCTCTTCTAGAGGGTGGTTACCTTCATGACGAATTGCCCATCTCGGGGTGGGTTAGGTCACTCAATAAAAGGTGAGAAATCGCCCAGCCCCATCCTGGATGGAGGTATCCTTTCTCGAGGTAGGCCTAATTTCCTCCTCCTGAGAAACAAGAGAGAGAAAAGGGTTGGTATATGATGCCACGTGGCATTTTATCATTGGATTCAATTTAATTTCAAATTGCTTGATTGTCAATACAATGCATAGTTGAATTGATGATCATGAGACGATCGTTTGTGTAACTATACATTGAGATCATCATTATTTTAGGGTGCTTATTATTGTTTTTTTTTTAATACCTAAACAATGATGGGTCAGAGAGAATAATAGTAGGTTTAAATCGGATTAAAATCAGATTAGTAAAACCCAAATATCGCAGCTTTCGGTTAGCCGAACTGGGCTGCTCGGTTAATCGAGCAGTCGTTCGGTGGACTGAACGCTAACTGAAGACTAGCCGAGCTAGCCTTTGATTGGTCGAAGGGGATTCTCAGTTGATAGAAGGGGTTTCGGTTAATCGAAGAGGTTGTTCAGTTAACCGACCAACCATATGAGAGAACATATGAAGTTAGTGTAATTGTAACCGAAGAGGCCTCGGTCGGTCGAAAGACTAACAGAAGCCCCCCTTGGTTAACTAAGGAACGCCAAATAGCACAGACCTGCTTGCTGTAATTCAAGCAAAAGAAGCTTCGGTTGGTTTTTCGACCAATCGAAGCCCACCTTAACTAACCAAAGAAGACCCTTCGATCAATCGGAGGACCCATAAATCAAAATTAATTTGATTTTAATTCAAATTAAATTTACGCCCTTTTATATGATTTGTTAGAATATTGTGGCATGAATTAATTAAGTTATTTGCATGCTTATATGAGATTAACATGTGAATAAATCCTAATTGAGATTACTTAATTTCCTAGATGGATTTTACAAATTAGGGATTAAAAGTAGTATTAAAATTTTATTGTATTAGTGATGATTATGCATTACGACCTAGGGTCTAGTGTATTTTTGATCTGATTAATAAGAGATTAATATTATTGTTTAGTCCTAGATAATGATGAAAATGTGTGTGTATGAGATGTTAATTAACTATGTAATTTAATCGTATTGATATGGCCTCTAAGAGTATAGTAGTTGACCTGAACATATGAGAGAAATTGGATGGTAAAAACTATGACATTTGGTGTAGACACCCCAATTTGCACGGAGGTGCAGTTCTCTATTTTTTGCAGTTCCTTGAAGGCTTGGCTTGAGAATCGGCAACTCCTCAATCACCTCTAATTCTCTTTATCTTTGTGTGTAAAATTCTTCAAAAACTCTGAAAAATCATCAAAATGACCTTTTTACCCCCAACTCTCTGTT